>JARQOC010002375.1:0-26009 GCA_033576535.1 Allobates femoralis | reverse complement strand
CTTTTCCTAATGCATGATACTCTTTAGACAAAAAGATTTCCAATATCTACAGTTGTGCTTGGAACTGAGTCAAAGTTTTAATACTGTTTACTAAGGCATGAGCCTAAGTAAGAATCATGGATAAATAGCTGCCTTGCTTTCTTTTAAAAGATACTCAAAAACTTTTTCCTAATGCATTGATACTCATAGACAAAAAGATTTCCAATATCTACAGTTGTGCCTGGAACTGAGTCAAAGTTTTAATACTCTGTTACTAAGGGCATGAGCCTAGTAAGAATCATGGATGAAAAGCTTGGCTTGCTTTCTTTTAAAAATACTCAAAACTTTTCCCTAATGCTATACTCATAGACAAAAAGATTAACAATATCTACAGTTGTGCTTGGAACTAAGTCAAAGTTTTAATACTCTGTTACTAATGGCATGAACCTAAGTAAGAATCATGGTGAAAATAGCATGCCCTTGCTTTCTTTTAAAATATACTCAAAAACTTTTTCCCTAATGCTTGATACTCATAGACAAAAATATTCCAATATCTACGGTTGTGCTGGAACTGAGTCACAGTTTTAATACACTGTTACTAAGGCATGATCCAGTAAGAATCATGGTTAATAGCTTGCCTTGCTTTCTTTAAAATATACTCAAAAACGTTTTCCTAATGCTTGATACTCATAGACAAAAAGATTTCCAAATCTACGTTGTGCTTGGAACTGAGTGAAAGTTTTAATATCTTTTACTAAGGCATGATCCTAAGTAAGAATCATGGTGAAAATAGCATGCCTTGCTTTCTTTTAAAGATACTCAAAAACTTTTACCTAATGCATTGACTCATAGACAAAAAGATTTCCAATATCTACAGTTGTGCTTGAACTGAGTCAAAGTTTTAATACTCTGTTACTAAGGCATGAGCCTAAGTAAGAATAATGGTAAAATCTTGTTGTTGCTTTCTTTTAAAAGATACTGAAAAACGTTTCCTATTGCATTTACTCCTAGACAAAAAGATTTCCAATATCTACAGTTGTGCTTCGAACTGAGTCAAAGTTTTAATACTTGTTACTAAAGGCATGAGCCTAAGCAAGAATCATGGTAAAATAGTATGCCCTTGCTTTCTTTTAAAAGATACTCAAAAACTTTTTCCTAATGCATTGATACTTTAGACAAAAAGATTTCCAATATCTACGGTTGTGCTGGAACTGAGTGAAATTTTAATATTCTGTTACTAAGTGCATGAGCCTAAGTAAGAATCATGGTAAAATCGCTTGTTCTTGCTTTCTTTTAAAGATACTGAAAAACTTCTTACCTAATGCAATGACTCAGACAAAAAAGATTTCCAATATCTACAGTTGTGCTTTGAACTGAGTCAAAGTTTTAATACTGTGTTACTAAAGGCATGAGCCTAAGTAAGAATAATCGTGAAAGTAGCTTGGCCTTGCTTTCTTTTAAAAGATACTCAAAAACGTTTTCCCTAATGCATTGATACTCATAGACAAAAAGATTTCCAATATCTACAGTTGTGCTTGGAACTAAGTCAAAGTTTTAATACTCTGTTACTAATGGCATGAACCTAAGTAAGAATCATGATGAAAATAGCATGCCCTTGCTTTCTTTTAAAATATACTCAAAAACTTTTTCCCTAATGCATTGATACTCTTAGACAAAAAGATTTCCAATATCTACGGTTGTCCTTGGAACTGAGTGAAAGTTTTAATATTCTGTTACTAAGTGCATGAGCCTAAGTAAGAATCATGGTAAAAATCGCTTGTTCTTGCTTTCTTTTAAAAGATACTGAAAAACTTCTTACCTAATGCAATGACTCTTAGACAAAAAAGATTTCCAATATCTACAGTTGTGCTTTGAACTGAGTCAAAGTTTTAATACTGTGTTACTAAAGGCATGAGCTTAAGTAAGAATCATGGTGAAAATAGCATGCCCTTGCTTTCTTTTAAAAGATACTCAAAAACTTTTTCGCTAATGCATTGATAATCTTAGACAAAAAGATTTCCAATATCTACGGTTGTGCCTGGAACTGAGTCAAAGTTTTAATACCTGTTACTAAGGGCATAAGCCTTAGTAAGAATCATGGATTAAGTAGCTTGGCCTTGCTTTCTTTTAAAAGATACTCAAAAAAATTTTCACTAATGCATTGATACTCTTAGACAAAAAGATTTCCAATATCTACGGTTGTGCCTGGAATTTGAGTCAAAGTTTTAATACACTGTTACTAAGGGCATGAGCCTTAGTAAGAATCATTGATTAAGTAGCTTGGCCTTGCTTTCTTTTAAAAGATACTCAAAAACGTTTTCCCTAATGCATTGATACTCATAGACAAAAAGATTTCCAATATCTACAGTTGTGCTTGGAACTAAGTCAAAGTTTTAATACTCTGTTAATAATGGCATGAGCCTAAGTAAGAATCATGGTGAAAATAGCATGCCATTGCTTTCTTTTAAAATATACTCAAATACTTTTTCCCTAATGCTTTGATACTCATAGACAAAAAGATTTCCAATATCTACAGTTGTGCTTGGAACTGAGTCAAAGTTTTAATATTCTGTTACTAATGGCACGAGCCTAAGAATCATGGTGAAAATAGCTTGCCTTGCTTTCTTTTAAACGATACTCAAAAACTTCTTACCTAATGCATTGACTCATAGATAAAAAAGATTTCCAATATCTACAGTTGTGCTTTGAACTGAGTCAAAGTTTTAATATTCTGTTACTAAGGGCATGAGCCTAAGTAAGAATCATGGTAAAAATAGTATGCCCTTTCTTTCTTTTAAAAGATACTCAAAAACTTTTCCCTAATGCATTGATACTCTTAGACAAAAATATTTCCAATATCTATGGTTGTGCATGGAATGAGTCAAAGTTTTAATACACTGTTACTAAGGGCATGAGCCTTAGTAAGAATCATGGATTAAGTAGCTTGGCCTTGCTTTCTTTTAAAATATACTCAAAAACTTTTTCCCTAATGCTTTGATACTCATAGACAAAAAGATTAACAATATCTACAGTTGTGCTTGGAACTAAGTCAAAGTTTTAATATCTCTGTTACTAATGGCATGAACCTAAGTAAGAATCAGTTCCATGCACAACCCGTAGATATTGGAAATCTTTTTGTCTATGAGTATCAAAGCATTAGGGAAAAAGTTTTTGAGTATATTTTAAAAGAAAGCAATGGCATGCTATTTTTACCATGATTCTTACTTAGGCTCATGCCTTTAGTAACACAGTATTAAAACTTTGACTTAGTTCCAGCACAACGTAGATATTGGAAATCTTTTTGTCTATGAGTATCAAGCATTAGGGAAAAGTTTTTGAGTATCTTTAAAAGAAAGCAGGCAGCTATCTTTATACCATGATTCTTACTAAGGCTCATGCCTTAGTAACAGGTATTAAAACTTTGACTTAGTTCCAAGCACAACTGTAGATATTGGAAATCTTTTTGTGTATGAGTATCAATGCATTAGGGAAAACGTTTTTGAGTATCTTTTAAAAGAAAGCAAGGCCAAGCTACTTAATCCATGATTCTTACTAAGGCTCATGCCCTTAGTAACAGTGTATTAAAACTTTGACTCAGTTCCAGGCACAACCGTAGATATTGGAAATCTTTTTGTCTAAGAGTATCAATGCATTAGGGAAAAAGTTTTTGAGTATCTTCTAAAAAAAAGCAGGGGCATGCTATTTTCACCATGATTCTTACTTAGGCTCATGCCTTTAGTAACACAGTATTAAAACTTTGACTCAGTTCAAAGCACAACTGTAGATATTGGAAATCTTTGTTGTCTATGAGTCATTGCATTAGGTAAGAAGTTTTTCAGTATCTTTTAAAAGAAAGCAAGAACAAGCGATTTTTACCATGATTCTTACTTAGGCTCATGCACTTAGTAACAGAATATTAAAACTTTCACTCAGTTCCAAGCACAACCGTAGATATTGGAAATCTTTTTGTCTATGAGTATCAAAGCATTAGGGAAAAAGTTTTTGAGTATATTTTAAAAGAAAGCAAGGCCAAGCTACTTAATCCATGATTCTTACTAAGGATCATGCCCTTAGTAACAGAATATTAAAACTTTGACTCAGTTCCAAGCACAACCGTAGATATTGGAAATCTTTTTGTCTATGAGTATCAAAGCATTAGGGAAAAAGTTTTTGAGTATATTTTAAAAGAAAGCAATGGCATGCTATTTTTACCATGATTCTTACTTAGGCTCATGCCTTTAGTAACAGGTATTAAAAACTTTGACTTAGTTCCATGCACAACTGTAGATATTGGAAATCTTTTTGTCTAGAGTATCAATGCATTAGGGAAAAGTTTTTGAGTATCTTTTAAAAGAAAGCAAGGCAAGCTATTAATCCATGATTCTTACTAAGGCTCATGCCCTTAGTAACAGTGTATTAAAACTTTGACTCAGTTCCAGGCACAACCGTAGATATTGGAAATCTTTTTGTCTAAGAGTATCAATGCATTAGGGAAAAAGTTTTTGAGTATCTTTTAAAAAAAAGCAAGGGGCATGCTATTTTCACCATGATTCTTACTTAGGCTCATGCCTTTAGTAAACAGTATTAAAACTTTGACTCAGTTCAAAGCACAACTGTAGATATTGGAAATCTTTGTTGTCTATGAGTCATGCATTAGGTAAGAAGTTTTTTCAGTATCTTTTAAAAGAAAGCAAGACAAGCGATTTTTACCATGATTCTTACTAAGGATCATGCCCTTAGTAACAGTGTATTAAAACTTTGACTCAGTTCCATGCACAACCGTAGATATTGGAAATCTTTTTGTCTATGAGTATCAAAGCATTAGGGAAAAGTTTTTGAGTATATTTTAAAAGAAAGCAATGGCATGCTATTTTACCATGATTCTTACTTAGGCTCATGCCTTTAGTAACAGGTATTAAAACTTTGACTTAGTTCCAAGCACAACTGTAGATATTGGAAATCTTTTTGTCTATGAGTATCAATGCATTAGGGAAACGTTTTTGAGTATCTTTTAAAAGAAAGCAAGGCCAAGCTACTTAATCCATGATTCTTACTAAGGCTCATGCCCTTAGTAACAGTGTATTAAAACTTTGACTCAGTTCCAGGCACAACCGTAGATATTGGAAATCTTTTTGTCTAAGAGTATCAATGCATTAGGGAAAAAGTTTTTGAGTATCTTTTAAAAAAAAGCAGGGGCATGCTATTTTCACCATGATTCTTACTTAGGCTCATGCCTTTAGTAAACACAGTATTAAAACTTTGACTCAGTTCAAAGCACAACTGTAGATATTGGAAATCTTTGTTGTCTATGAGTCATTGCATTAGGTAAGAAGTTTTTCAGTATCTTTTAAAAGAAAGCAAGAACAAGCGATTTTACCATGATTCTTACTTAGGCTCATGCACTTAGTAACAGAATATTAAAACTTTCACTCAGTTCCAAGCACAACCGTAGATATTGGAAATCTTTTTGTCTATGAGTATCAAAGCATTAGGGAAAAAGTTTTTGAGTATATTTTAAAAAGAAAGCAAGGCAAGCTATTTTAATCCATGATTCTTACTTAGGCTCATGCCCTTAGTAACAGGTATTAAAACTTTGACTCAGTTCCAAGCACAACCGTAGATATTGGAAATCTTTTTGTCTATGAGTTCAATGCATTAGGGAAAAGTTTTTGAGTATCTTTTAAAAGAAAGCAAGGCAGCTATTTTTACCATGATTCTTACTTAGGCTCATGCCTTTAGTAACACAGTATTAAAACTTTGACTTAGTTCCAAGCACAACCTGTAGATATTGGAAATCTTTTTGTCTATGAGTATCAATGCATTAGGGAAAACGTTTTTGAGTATTTTAAAAGAAAGCAAGGCCAAGCTACTTAATCCATGATTCTTACTAAGGCTCATGCCTTAGTAACAGTGTATTAAAACTTTGACTCAGTTCCAGCACAACCGTAGATATTGGAAATCTTTTTGTCTAAGAGTATCAATGCATTAGGGAAAAAGTTTTTGAGTATCTTTTAAAAAGAAAGCAAGGGCATGCTATTTTACCATGATTCTTACTTAGGCTCATGCCTTTAGTAACACAGTATTAAAACTTTGACTCAGTTCAAGCACAACTGTAGATATTGGAAATCTTTGTTGTCTATGAGTCATTGCATTAGGTAAGAAGTTTTTCAGTATCTTTTAAAAGAAAGCAAGGAACAAGCGATTTTTACCATGATTCTTACTTAGGCTCATGCCTTAGTAACAGAATATTAAAACTTTGACTCAGTTCCAAAGCACAACGTAGATATTGGAAATCTTTTTGTCTATGAGTATCAATGCATTAGGGAAAAAGTTTTTGAGTATCTTTTAAAAGAAAGCAAGGCATGCTATTTTCACCATGATTCTTACTTAGGTCATGCCATTAGTAACAGAGTATTAAAACTTTGACTCTAGTTCCAAGCACAACCGTAGATATTGGAAATCTTTTTGTCTATGAGTATCAATGCATTAGGGAAAAAGTTTTTGAGTATTTTTAAAAGAAAGCAAGGCATGCTATTTTTACCATGATTCTTACTTAGGCTCATGCCTTTAGTAACAAGTATTAAAACTTTGACTCAGTTCAAAGCACAACTGTAGATATTGGAAATCTTTTTGTCTATGAGTATCAATGCATTAGGGAAAAGTTTTTGAGTATACTTTTAAAAGAAAGCAAGAGCAAGCTATTTTTACCATGATTCTTACTTAGGCTCATGCCTTAGTAACAGATATTAAAACTTTGACTCAGTTCCAAGCACAACGTAGATATTGGAAATCTTTTTGTCTATGAGTATCAATGCATTAGGGAAAGAAGTTTTTGAGTATCTTTTAAAAGAAAGCAAGGGCAAGCTATTTAACCATGATTCTTACTAGGCTCATGCCCTTAGTAACAGTGTATTAAAACTTTGACTCAGTTCCAAGCACAACGTAGATATTGGAAATCTTTTTGTCTATGAGTATCAAAGCATTAGGGAAAAAGTTTTTGAGTATCTTTTAAAAGAAAGCAAGGCATGCTATTTTACCATGATTCTTACTTAGGCTCATGCTTTAGTAACAGAGTATTAAAACTTTGACTCAGTTCCAAGCACAACTGTAGATATTGGAAATCTTTTTGTCTATGAGTATCAAATGCATTAGGAAAAGTTTTTAGTATTTTTAAAAGAAAGCAAGGCAAGCTATTTTTACCATGATTCTTACTTAGGCTCATGCCCTTAGTAACAGATATTAAAACTTTGACTCAGTTCAGCACAATCCGTAGATATTGGAAATCTTTTTGTCTATGAGTATCAATGCATTAGGGAAAAGTTTTTGAGTATTTTTAAAAAAAGCAAGCAAGCTACTTAATCATGATTCTTACTAAGGATCATGCCCTTAGTAACAGTGTATTAAAACTTTGACTCAGTTCAAGCACAACGTAGATATTGGAAATCTTTTTGTCTATGAGTATCAAAGCATTAGGGAAAAAGTTTTTGAGTATCTTTTAAAAGAAAGCAATGGCAAGCTATTTTTACCATGATTCTTACTTAGGCTCATGCCATTAGTAACAGAAGTATTAAAACTTTGACTCAGTTCCAAGCACAAACTGTAGATATTGGAAATCTTTTTGTTTATGAGTATCAATGCATTAGGGAAAAGTTTTTGAGTATCTTTTAAAAGAAAGCAAGGCCAAGCTACTTTAATCCATGATTCTTACTAAGGCTCATGCCCTTAGTAACAGTGTATTAAAACTTTGACTCAGTTCCAGCACAACCGTAGATATTGGAAATCTTTTTGTCTAATGAGTATCAATAGCATTAGGGAAAAAGTTTTTGAGTATCTTTTTAAAAGAAAGCAGGGCATGCTATTTTCACCATGATTCTTACTTAGCTCATGCCTTTTTTTTTTTTTTTTTTTTTTTTTTTTTTTTTTTTTACCATGATTCTTACTTAGGCTCATGCCTTAGTAACAGATTAAAACTTTACTCAGTTCAAGCACAACCGTAGATATTGGAAATTTTTGTCTATGAGTATCAAAGCATTAGGGAAAAAGTTTTTGAGTATATTTTAAAAGAAAGCAAGGCCAGCTACTTATCATGATTCTTACTAGGATCATGCCTTAGTAACAGTGTATTAAAACTTGACTCAGTTCCATGCACAACCGTAGATATTGGAAATCTTTTTGTCTATGAGTATCAAAGCATTAGGGAAAAAGTTTTTGAGTATATTTTAAAAGAAAGCAAGGCATGCTATTTTTACATGATTCTTACTTAGGCTCATGCCTTAGTAACAGTATTAAAACTTTGACTTAGTTCCAAGCACAACTGTAGATATTGGAAATCTTTTGTGTATGAGTATCAATGCATTAGGGAAAACGTTTTTGAGTATTTTTAAAAGAAAGCAAGGCCAAGCTTTTCCATGATTCTTACTAGGCTCATGCCTTAGTAACAGGTATTAAAACTTTGACTCATTCCAGCACAACCGTAGATATTGGAAATCTTTTTGTCTAGGTATCAATGCATTAGGGAAAAGTTTTGAGTATCTTTTAAAAGAAAGCAAGGGCAAGCTATTTTACCATGATTCTTACTTAGGCTCATGCCTTAGTAACAGAGTATTAAAACTTTGACTCAGTTCCAAGCACAACTGTAGATATTGGAAATCTTTTTGTCTATGAGTATCAATGCATTAGGGAAAAGTTTTTAGTATCTTTTAAAAGAAAGCAAGGCAAGCTATTACCATGATTCTTACTTAGGCTCATGCCTTAGTAACAGTATTAAAACTTTGACTCAGTTCCAAGCACAACCTAGATATTGGAAATCTTTTTGTCTAGAGTATCAATGCATTAGGGAAAAGTTTTTGAGTATTTTTAAAAGAAAGCAAGGGCAACTATTATTCCATGATTCTTACTTAGGCTCATGCCTTAGTAACAGGTATTAAAACTTTGACTCAGTTCCAGCACAAGTAGATATTGGAAATCTTTTTGTCTATGAGTACAATGCATTAGGAAAAGTTTTTGAGTATTTTTAAAAGAAAGCAAGCAAGCATTTTTACCATGATTCTTACTTAGGCTCATGCCCTTAGTAACAAATATTAAAACTTTGACTTAGTTCAAAGCACAACTGTAGATATTGGAAATCTTTTTTGTTATGAGTATCAATGCATTAGGGAAACTTTTTTGAGTATCTTTTAAAAGAAAGCAAGGCCAAGCTACATAATCCATGATTCTTACTAAGGTCATGCCCTTAGTAACAGTGTATTAAAACTTTGACTCAGTCCAGCACAACCGTAGATATTGGAAATCTTTTGTCTAGAGTACAATGCATTAGGTAAAAGTTTTTAGTATCTTTTAAAAGAAAGCAGACAAGCATTTTACCATGATTCTTACTTAGGCTCATGCCTTAGTAACAATATTAAAACTTTACTCTGTTCAAGCACAACGTAGATATTGGAAATCTTTTTGTCTATGAGTATCAAGCATTAGGAAAAAGTTTTTGAGTATTTTTAAAAGAAAGCAAGCAGCATTTTTACCATGATTCTTACTTAGGCTCATGCCTTTAGTAACAAGTATTAAAACTTTGACTTAGTTCCAAGCACAACGTAGATATTGGAAATCTTTTTGTCTAAGAGTATCAAGCATTAGGGAAAATTTTTGAGTATCTTTTAAAAGAAAGCAAGGCCAAGCTACTTAATCCATGATTCTTACTAAGGTCATGCCCTTAGTAACAGTGTATTAAAACTTTGACTCAGTTCCAGGCACAACCGTAGATATTGGAAATTTTTTGTCTAAGAGTTCAATGCTTAGGAAAAGTTTTGAGTATCTTTTAAAAAAAAGCAAGGCATGCTATTTTCACCATGATTCTTACTAGGCTCATGCCTTTAGTAACAAGTATTAAAACTTTGACTCAGTTCAAAGCACAACTGTAGATATTGGAAATCTTTGTTGTCTATGAGTCATGCATTAGGAAAAGTTTTTAGTATCTTTTAAAAGAAAGCAAGCAAGCATTTTACCATGATTCTTACTTAGGCTCATGCATTAGTAACAATATTAAAACTTTACTCAGTTCCAAGCACAACGTAGATATTGGAAATCTTTTTGTCTATGAGTATCAAGCATTAGGGAAAAGTTTTTGTATTTTTAAAAGAAAGCAAGGCCAAGCTACTTAATCCATGATTCTTACTAAGGTCATGCCCTTAGTAACAGTGTATTAAAACTTGACTCAGTTCCATGCACAACCGTAGATATTGGAAATCTTTTTGACTAGAGTATCAAGCATTAGGGAAAAAGTTTTTGAGTATCTTTTAAAAAAAGGAAGGGCATCTATTTTACCATGATTCTTACTTAGCTCATGCTTTAGTAACAAGTATTAAAACTTTGACTCAGTTCAAGCACAACTGTAGATATTGGAAATCTTTGTGTCTATGAGTAAATGCAATAGGTAAGAAGTTTTTCAGTATCTTTTAAAGAAAGCAACAACAAGCGATTTTACCATTATTCTTACTTAGGCTCATGCCCTTAGTAACAGAATATTAAAACTTTGAATCAGTTCAAGCACAACCGTAGATATTGGAAATCTTTTTGTCTATGATATCAAAGCATTAGGGAAAATTTTTTGAGTATATTTTAAAAGAAAGCAAGGCAAGCTACATAATCCATGATTCTACTAAGGATCTGCCCTTAGTAACAGGTATTAAAACTGTGACTCAGTTCCATCACAACCGTAGATATTGGAAATCTTTTTGTCTATGAGTACAAAGCATTAGGGAAAAGTTTTTGAGTATTTTAAAAGAAAGCAAGGCATGCTATTTTACCATGATTCTTACTTAGGCTCATGCCTTTAGTAACAAGTATTAAAACTTTGACTTAGTTCCAAGCACAACTGTAGATATTGAAATCTTTTGTTATGAGTATCAATGCATTAGGGAAAACGTTTTTGAGTATCTTTAAAAGAAAGCAAGGCCAAGCTACTTAATCCATGATTCTTACTAAGGCTCATGCCCTTAGTAACAGTGTATTAAAACTTTGACTCAGTTCCAGCACAACCGTAGATATTGGAAATCTTTTTGTCTAAGAGTATCAATGCATTAGGGAAAATTTTTGAGTATCTTCTAAAAAAAAGCAGGGGCATGCTATTTTCACCATGATTCTTACTTAGGCTCATGCCTTAGTAACACTGTATTAAAACTTTGACTCAGTTCAAAGCACAACTGTAGATATTGGAAATCTTTGTTGTCTATGAGTCATGCATTAGGTAAGAAGTTTTTCAGTATCTTTTAAAAGAAAGCAAGAACAAGCGATTTTACCATGATTCTTACTTAGGCTCATGCACTTAGTAACAGAATATTAAAACTTTCACTCAGTTCCAAGCACAACCGTAGATATTGGAAATCTTTTTGTCTATGAGTATCAAAGCATTAGGGAAAAAGTTTTTGAGTATATTTTAAAAGAAGCAAGGCCAAGCTACTTAATCCATGATTCTTACTAAGGCTCATGCCCTTAGTAACAGTGTATTAAAACTTTGACTCAGTTCCAGGCACAACCGTAGATATTGGAAATCTTTTTGTCTAAGAGTATCAATGCATTAGGGAAAAAGTTTTTGAGTATCTTTTAAAAAAAAGCAGGGGCATGCTATTTTCACCATGATTCTTACTTAGGCTCATGCCTTTAGTAACACAGTATTAAAACTTTGACTCAGTTCAAAGCACAACTGTAGATATTGGAAATCTTTGTTGTCTATGAGTCATTGCATTAGGTAAGAAGTTTTTCAGTATCTTTTAAAAGAAAGTAAGAACAAGCGATTTTTACCATGATTCTTACTTAGGCTCATGCACTTAGTAACATCTGAATTGTGGTCCACTTTAAGAGACTTATTTAACGATATCCGAAACACCCCTGCTGGGACTGTCATCGAGTTCGACAGAGCGCATCGTTCCCTTGGCCCTGTCCCCCCGGAGGGAGCGCTGCCACGTGATGTCATTTGCAGGTTCCACAGGTACCAAGTCAAGGAAGAAGTCCTTGTCAAAGCAAGGCAGCGTGAGGGAGTGTCCTTCCAGGGGGCCCAGCTGCAATTCCTAGCAGACCTGTCCAGACGGACCCTTCAGAAGAGGCGCGCATTGAGGCCTCTTTTGGATCTTCTGCGTCAGAATCAGATGCTGTATTCCTGGGGTTACCCGTTCCGCTTACAGGTTCGCCGCGGTAACCAGCTGGTTTTTCTTTCTCATCCTCTGGAGGTGCGTGTCTTCCTTCAGGCCCTGGAAATACCCGATCCAGGCCTTTCGTTCCCAGATTGGCCGGCTTTCTCATTTGACGGTATGCTCCAGTCAAGACCTCGTCTGCCGTGGAATAACCGTAGAAGAAGAAACGGGAGAGGCAGAAACCGTAGACGCCGCAGACTCAGCGATGTGAGCAGATCTGAAGATGGGTGACTTTTGAGTTGTATTTGGGTTCTTGAGAGTTAACATATTTCTTCTTCTTTTTTTGTTGCCATAACAGTTGGGACGAGAGACTCCATACAATGCTATGGGATGATGTGATGTTTTATACTGATAATTACCTTTTCATTTTAGGGATGTGTTTTACCCATTCCTTTCCGTACTTTCCCTCTTCTTCTCCATTCCTTTCTTCTCCCATTCTACTCCCTCCGCTTCATTCTGATAACATTTTTTGGTCAATGACTGCATATATTCATGCGCAGAGGTCCAAGGGTGGACTTTACTTCCTCTCCCTTTCTTTCGCTTTTTCCCATTCCCACTTGTTTCCCCTACCCTCTTTAAGTTTCCCACTTCAAATATAATTATTCCATCCCCTCTATACTCCCCCCTTCTCTATGATCCCTCATAAAATTATGCTTGGGTAAACGATTCCCTTTCTCACCATAAACTGATGGTACATATAGTAGAGAGTATTTCGTCCTGCCACTTGGTAAGATGGGGGCCTCTCTCCTTCCTTTTGCTATATGATATTTTCATTTAAATAAATAAGTTGCCTGATAGCCGGAATAACGATGCTATATTAGAGTTATGTTATTTAAATGTTTATGCTTTTGATGTTGGCCGGGGAGATGAATATCCTCGGTTGTTTGTAGTTTTTGTAATTACTTTTAGATCTGATACATTTACACTCTCTAGGTGTTTTATCCGGAGTGTGCTCTTGTCTAAGACTCCTTTCCATCGGAAAGGCATTCTCCCACGGGGACGTCACACATCCCTTTGAGTGTGACGCTGCTGTAAAGAACATTCCCCACGTGACGGTATTACCAGCCTCGCGTCAGTCCAGCGAGATATCTCTTTGCTAAACTCTTTTTAATTTATTCCTCCCCCCTCACCCTTTTTTTTTTTTCTTTTTTTCCTCCTCCTCTATTCCGGGTGTTATTTAGGTCATTGACTCATCATCAGGTGGGTTCGATATGGCGGGCGGAGCTTTCACAATAGGGTCCCTAAATGTCAGGGGTTTTAATACCCCCCAAAAGCGAAGTCACATTATTTCAGACATGCAGAAGAAGGGGGTACAGGTGTTGTTCCTTCAGGAAACGCACTTCAAGGAGGGCCATGTTCCGTCCTTTGGAGGAGGTCAGTTCACTGAATGGATACATTGCGTGAATCCCGAATCCAGATCCAAAGGTGTCTCTATAGCCCTTCATAGGAATTTGCCATATAAAATTTTGGATTCGGTGATTGACAAGGGAGGTCGTTACATCTTTCTCAAGTTGGAGATTTCTGGAACTCCATTGACTTTGGTCAATTGGTACCTTCCTAACAGGGAGCAGACAAGGGTATGTAAATCTCTCTTGTTGAAATTGGCAGATTTTGCGGAGGGGCGGGTCATCATCGGGGGTGACTTCAACTTTGCCCTTGACCCTTCCATTGACACTACCTCTGGCAGGGGAGTGACACCTCGTAGGCGTGTAATGGCTCTCCGGAAACTTTTGCATAGACTCCAGTTGGTAGATATTTGGAGGATTCTTAATCCTACGGACAGGGACTATACTTTTTATTCGAGTGTACACGGCTCTTATAGTCGTATTGACCTGTTCCTGGTAAGCCATGGAATCCTA
Organism: Allobates femoralis; assembly: GCA_033576535.1. Classification (NCBI taxonomy): domain Eukaryota; kingdom Metazoa; phylum Chordata; class Amphibia; order Anura; family Aromobatidae; genus Allobates; species Allobates femoralis. The sequence continues at coordinate 11,989 of JARQOC010002375.1, read as the reverse complement.
TCTTGGACACCCAATGCCTCTATAGGCAATATTGTCCACTCAGACCATAGTCCCATCTATTTGTCTATTGAGGTTCCCGGACTAGCTAAGAAACAGTGGTCGTGGAGACTAAACAGCCATCTTCTTTCCGATGCAGTCTGTCTAGAGGAATTAAAATCGGATATCGAGACATTCTCTCAGACACATGCTTCCGATGAGTCCTCCCCAACCATTAAATGGGAAGCCCTTAAATGCATTCTCAGAGGAACGCTAATCAAACATGGAACTAGAATCAAGAAACAACAATCTGACCAGATGAGTGAATTGCTCTCCAGATTGACAGATTGGAGGGGACACATAAGGCCTCTAGAAATCATGGGGTGTTAGTTGAATTAACATCCAAGAGACTGGAACTAAAGAATTTACTAGACAGGAAATATGACAGACAAAAGGAAAGATCTAGGGCATTCTTTTATAAAAAAGCTAATAGTTGTGGAAGACCTTTAGCTAGACTCTTACATCCTCGAGGGGGCCCTGCATATATTTCCTCCATAAAGACACCAAAGGGTAAGATGGTGCACAGCACAGAGGATATAGCAGAGGTATTCCAAAACTTTTATGCTGATCTATATGCCTTGAGAGGAAAATTCGCCGACATGCATCCCGACGACATGCGAGCTAAAATTCAGGCATATATTTCTGAGGTGAATGTCCCGACTCTATCAGATGATGATGTTCTGTCCCTGGAAAGTGACATCACAGAAGAAGAGGTGGCGAATGTGGTCAAATCGTCCCCGACATCTAGGTGCTCTGGCCCGGACGGTTATACTCCTATCTTTTACAAAACCCTGATTGACAGCCTATTACCTCACATGCTCTCGGCATTTAAAGCTCTCATGGAGGGGGGCACCCTAACGTCGCAAGCCTTAGAGGCACACATTTGTGTGATTCCCAAACCAAACAAAGACCATTCTGAGGCGGCAAGCTTCCGTCCAATATCTCTGCTGAACATTGATGTTAAGATGTTCGCCAAGATTTTGGCGGACAGATTGTCTTTGAGGCTCCCCTCGATTGTCCACCTTGATCAAGTGGGCTTTGTTAAAGGCCGAGAGGCGCGAGACAACATCATTAGATCTTTTCTCCTGATTGAGAAGGCTAAGATGTGGAAGTCCCCTCTATGCCTGCTCTCTATAGACGCAGAGAAGGCCTTTGATAGAGTCCACTGGGGTTTTTTGTGGGAGGCGTTGAAGCACATTGGCCTGGGTAGTAAGTTTATGAATGGGATTTCCTCACTGTACTCCTGTCCCTCCGCCAAGGTACGCATTAATGGTAGCCTATCGGGTTCCTTCCCTGTCAGGAACGGAACTAGGCAGGGTTGCCCACTATCTCCCTTGCTTTATGTTATAGTCATGGAGCATTTGGCGAAAGCCATCAGGGACAATGGAGGCATACACGGGATTTCAGTGGGGGACAACCACCATAAGACGGCTTTATTCGCTGATGATGTCCTTTTATATGTCACTCGCCCCTCCGAGACCTTCTCCGCCTTGTTATCTGAGTTCAATAGATTTGGAGACCTTAGCAACTTTAAGGTGAATTATTCCAAATCCGAGGCGTTGAACGTATCTCTGTCTGCATCTGAGGTGGCCTCCCTTGCTGGAGGATTCTCCTTTCGGTGGAGATCAGGACATATTTCATACCTAGGTATAAATTTACCTGCTGATGTGCGCGAGGCCTTTCACTTAAACCACAAGGTTCTTCTGGAACGAGTGGGCGCTCTACTGGAAGCTTACAGACCCTTAAAGATATCTTGGTTGGGTAGAATTCATGTCGTGATGATGGACATCCTCCCAAGATTTTTATATGTCTTTCAAGCGGTGCCTATTTGGCCATGCGGGACGTTCTTTCGCACAGTTCGCAGATTGATATCCAGATTCGTCTGGAACGGGATGAAACCGCGAGTGGGCTACAGGGTTCTGTCCTCCTTGAGAGAGGCTGGAGGTGTTGGACTGCCGGACTTGCGACGATATTGTTTAGCTTCCATTCTTGTGCGTCTGCTAGATTGGCATTTCAAGGCGGACGCGAAACAATGGATTCAGATTGAACAGTTTGGTAGTTCTATCCCTCTATGCCACTTACAGTGGATCCCAAAGGAGGCCCTGACTCCGCCAGACCAACGATCCTACTTGACTGTTGAACTGCTGAGAGCATGGAGAGTGGCGTGGGTTGATTCGAACGGGAAAACAGTGGTTAGCTCCCTGACCCCGATCTTTTACAACCCGGCTTTTCCTCCGGGCATGACTCACCAAGTTCTCCTTCTGTGGCGAGCAGAGGATGATACCCGTGTGGGCCAGATTCTCCGTCGGGGCGATCTCCCTTCGTTTACCGACTTACAGACGTCTTCCCCAACCGTGAGGCTGAAGTGGTGGGAATATCTCCAACTTCGCTCCTTTGTACGTTCTCTACCCATCCGACGAGATCCCGAGGATACATTAACTCCACTTGAAAAATTATTTACATCCGAGCAGGGACCCTCTAGAGGCATTTCGGCCATTTATTATGTCCTCTCTAGAGCAGCAGTGACAGGAGCCCATAGTTATCAGCGAGCATGGGAGGCTGACTTAGGAAGGACGATAGATACTCAAGACTGGGAGAGATGTTTTCTGATGTCTCGCAAAACCTCAGGATCTTGTGAAGCACTGGAAAAGTGTTTCAAGATACGCCTCAGATGGTATCTCACCCCGGACAGGCTGCATCGGTTCTCCCCGACCAACTCCCCACTTTGTTGGAGATGTGGTCTTGAAGTTGGCACAATGATTCACATTTGGTGGAGCTGTCCCGGTATCAGTGACTTTTGGAAGAAAGTATTCCGTAACTATAATATAGTTACAGGCAGGCATGTGGAGGGTGCCCCCGAGGTGGCCCTACTCTCTTTGCTCCCTGGTTCATGGAAAAGACAGAGGAAAGACATCCTCCGGTTCTGCCTTTGTGCAGCACGCAATGTGATCCCCCGACACTGGAGGGAGCAGACACCTCCCTCTACTTTTGAGTGGTACACCGAGATGGAATCCCTCAGACGTTTTGAGGAGATTTCAGCCGAATTTTCTCAAACTCAAACAGAATATGTAAACACCTGGTCAGAATGGATCCTCTTCAAGGATGCCTCTAATTTTGGAGACATTTTTTCCTGAATAGTGTAACACCTGTACCGTTTCTGACCCTGTGCTATCCCTTCTTTCGAATTAAATGACACCCATTACATTCTAATTTTTTCCCTCATAACCCTCACTCACTTTTTGTACTACTACTTCATTTTCGATTTCTCCTATATATGATTTCTTTTCTTTCTCTTTCTTATTCCTTTTCTCTAGATTCTTGTAATATCACTTTGATATTTTCTCCCTCGCCTTCCCGTTGGACTGTCGCGAGTTACAAATTGTTTGTATATGATTTAATACTAACTTTTTCCTCACTATATGTTATAATTTTTTGGTTTCATTTGTTTAGAGATGGAACCTAACCTTATGGTTCTTTGAACATTAAAAGGGGAATTCCCCTTTATACCTGGGAGAGACTTTCTGAGACCAGTACTACCTAGAATTTAACTATAAGGTTTACGGTCTATTAATTTTCTATGTACCATTCTCCAAAGGAATTTTATTGTTCTATTTGTTTTACTGTACTATGTGTACATTCTTTAATTTAAAAATTTCTTTCAATAAAGATATATTTACAAAAAAAAAAAAAACTTTTCCTAATGCAACTTACAAAGATTCCATACTAGTTGTGCTGGAATAGTCAAGTTTAATATGTACTAAGCGAGCTAGAATATGGTAATAGCGCCTCTTTTTAATATCAAAACTTCCTATGTGATTAAAAAAAATTTCCAATACGTTGTCTGGAATAGTCAAGTTTTAATACTGTTATAAGCATGCAGTAAGAATCTGAATAGCTGCTTGCTTTTTTAAAAACAAACTTTCCTATGTTGACTCTAACAAAAGATTTCATACTACGTTGCTGACTAGTAAGTTAATATTGTTACTAATGAGATAAGAATCAGGTAAAAGTGCTGTTCTTTAAATCTCAAACTTTCCTAATGCTTATATAACAAAAGATTCATATACTTTGTTATGAGTCAGTTAATACTTTACAGCTGACTAGTAAAATCATGGTAATGTGTGCTTTTTTAAAAATACAAAAACTTTTCCTAATGCTATATATAGACAAAGATTTCAATATTACGTTGTGCTGGAACTGAGTAAGTTTTAATACTTACTAAGGCATGACCTAGTAGAATCAGGAATAGTGCCTTGCTTTCTTTTAAAGATACTCAAAACTTTTCCTAATGCATTGTACTAACAAAAAGATTTCCAATATTACAGTTGTGCTGGAACTAGTCAAGTTTTAATCTGTTATAAGGCATGAGCCTAGTAAGAATATGTAAAAATGCTGCTTGCTTTCTTTTAAAAATACTAAAACTTTCTATGCTTACTCTAGACAAAAAGATTTCCAATATCTAGTTGGCTGACTGAGTCAAAGTTTAATATGTTACTAAGGCGAGCCTAGTAAGAATCATGTAATAGTTGCTTGCTTTTTTTAAATATCAAACTTTCAATCTTGATACTTAGAAAAATTTCATATTTTGTTGAACTAGTCAGTTTTAATTGTTACTAAGCTGTATAGATCATGGAAACTGCTTCTTTCTTTTAAATATAACTTTCCTATGCATTGACTCATGACAAAAGATTTCCAATATCTACGTTGTGCTGAATAGTCAAAGTTAACTTTATAAGATACTAAGTAGAATTGTAATAGCTTCTTTTTTTAAGATACTAAACTTCCTAACATTATCTAGCAAAAGATTTCCAATATCTAGGTTGGCTTGAGACTGAGTCAAAGTTTTAATCTTTTTTACTAAGGCAATGAGCTTTGTAATGCATATGATATAGCTACATTGCTTTCATTTAAAGTTACTCGAAAAACTATTTCCAAGTTCATGATACTCATACAAAAGATTTCCAATATCTACAGTTGTGCTTGGCAGCCATAAAGTTTTTTAAAATTGTTACTAAAAGCATGTCCTAAGTAAGAATCATGTAAAAAAGATTCCATTGCTTTCTTTAAAATACTCAAAATTTTAACTAATGCTTTAACTCAAGACAAAAAGATTTCAATATCCGTGTTTGCTTTCTGTTAAAAGTTTTAATATACTTTACTAAGGGCATGATCCTAGATAAGATCATGAATATTAGCTTGGCTTGCTTTTTAAAATTATAAAAATGTTTCTAATGCTTTGATCTCATAGACAAAAAAGATTTCAATATCTACGTTTGTGCTTTGAAATATCAAAGTTTTAATATTCTGTTACTAAGGGCAGAGCCTAAGTAAATAATGGTAAAATCGACTTGTTGTTGTTCTTTAAAAGATACTGAAAAATTCTTACCTATTGCATTTACTCATAGACAAAAAGATTTCCAATATCTACAGTTTGTGCTTCGAACTGAGTCAAAGTTTTAATACCTGTTACTAAAGGCATGAGCTAAGTAAGAATCTGGTAAATTATTGCCCTTGCTTTCTTTAATAAGATACTCAAAAACTTTTCTCTAAATGCATGATACTCTTAGACAAAAAGATTTCCAATATCTACGGTTGTGCTGGAACTGAGTCAAAGTTTTATACACTGTTACTAAGGCATGAGCTTAGTAAGAATCATTGATAAGTAGCTTGCCTTGCTTATCTTTAAAAGATACTCAAAAACTTTTCCAATGCATTGATACTCATAGAAGTCAAAGTTTTAATACACTGTTACTAAGGGCATGAGCCTTAGTAAGAATCATGGATTAAGTAGCTTGGCCTTGCTTTCTTTTAAAAGATACTCAAAAACGTTTTCCCTAATGCATTGATACTCATAGACAAAAAGATTTCCAATATCTACAGTTGTGCTTGGAACTAGTCAAAGTTTTAATACTGTGTTACTAAAGGCATGAGCCTAAGTAAGAATCATGGTAAAATAGCATGCCCATTGCTTTCTTTTAAAATATACTCAAAAACTTTTTCCCTAATGCTTTGATACTCATAGACAAAAAGATTTCCAATATCTACGGTTGTGCATGGAACTGAGTCACAGTTTTAATACACTGTTACTAAGGGCATGAGTCCTTAGTAAGAATCATGGATTAAGTAGCTTGGCCTTGCTTTCTTTTAAAATATACTCAAAAACTTTTCCCTAATGCATTGATACTCATAGACAAAAAGATTTCCAATATCTACAGTTGTGCTTGGAACTAGTCAAAGTTTTAATATCTGTTACTAAGGCATGAGCCTAAGTAAGAATCATGGTAAAATAGCTTGCCTTGCTTTCTTTTAAAAGATACTCAAAAACTTTTCCCTAATGCTTTGATACTCATAGACAAAAAGATTTCCAATATCTACGGTTGTGCTTGAACTGAGTCAAAGTTTTAATATTCTGTTACTAAGGCATGAGCTTAAGTAAGAATCATGGTAAAAATGCTTGTCCTTGCTTTCTTTTAAAAGATACTGAAAAACTTCTTACCTAATGCATACTCATAGACAAAAAGATTTCCAATATCTACAGTTGTGCTTTGAACTGAGTCAAAGTTTTAATACTCTGTTACTAAAGGCATGAGCCTAAGTAAGAATCATGGTAAAAATAGTTGCCCTTGCTTTTTTTAAAAGATACTCAAAAACTTTTCCTAATGCATTGATACTCTTAGACAAAAAGATTTCCAATATCTACGGTTGTGCTTGGAACTGAGTCAAAGTTTTAATACACTGTTACTAAGGGCATGAGCCTAGTAAGAATCATGGATTAAGTAGCTTGCCTTGCTTTCTTTTAAAAGATACTCAAAAACTTTTTCCCTAATGCATTGATACTCATAGACAAAAAGATTTCCAATATCTACAGTTGTGCTTGGAACTAAGTCAAAGTTTTAATACTCTGTTACTAAGGCATGAGCCTAAGTAAGAATCATGGTAAAATAGCTGCCTTGCTTTCTTTTAAAATATACTCAAAAACTTTTTCCCTAATGCATTGATACTCATAGACAAAAAGATTTCCAATATCTACGTTGTGCTTTGGAACTGAGTCAAAGTTTTAATATTCTGTTACTAAGGCATGAGCCTAAGTAAGAATCATGGTAAAAATAGCTGCCTTGCTTTCTTTTAAAAGATACTCAAAAACTTTTTCCTAATGCATTGATCATAGAAAAAAGATTTCCAATATCTACGGTTGTGCTGGAACTGAGTCAAAGTTTTAATACACTGTTACTAAGGGCATGAGCCTTAGTAAGAATCATGGATTAATAGCTTGGCCTTGCTTTCTTTTAAAATATACTCAAAAACTTTTTCCCTAATGCTTTGATACTCATAGACAAAAAGATTTCCAATATCTACGGTTGTGCTTGGAACTGAGTCAAAGTTTTAATATCCTGTTACTAAGGCATGAGCCTAAGTAAGAATCATGGTAAATAGCTTGCCTTGCTTTCTTTTAAAAGATACTCAAAAACTTTCTTACCTAATGCATTGACTCATAGACAAAAAGATTTCCAATATCTACAGTTGTGCTTTGAACTGAGTCAAAGTTTTAATACTTGTTTACTAAAGGCATGAGCCTAAGTAAGAATCATGGTAAAAAATAGCTTGCCCTTGCTTTCTTTTAAAAAGATACTCAAAAACTTTTTCCCTAATGCATTGATACTCATAGACAAAAAGATTTCCAATATCTACAGTTGTGCTTGGAACTGAGTCAAAGTTTTAATACTTGTTACTAAAGGCATGAGCCTAAGTAAGAATCATGGTAAAATAGCATGCCTTGCTTTCTTTTAAAATATACTCAAAAACTTTTTCCCTAATGCATTGATACTCATAGACAAAAAGATTTCCAATATCTACAGGTTGTGCTTGGAACTGAGTAAAGTTTTAATACTTTGTTACTAAGGGCATGAGCCTAAGTAAGAATCATGGTAAAAATAGCTTGCCTTGCTTTCTTTTAAAAGATACTAAAAACTTTTTCCCTAATGCATTTGATACTCATAGACAAAAAGATTTCCAATATCTACGGGTTGTGCTTGGAACTGAGTCAAAGTTTTAATACTTGTTACTAAGGCATGAGCCTAAGTAAGAATCATGGTTAAAATAGCTGCCCTTGCTTTCTTTTAAAAGATACTCAAAAACTTTTTCCTAATGCATTGATACTCATAGACAAAAAGATTTCCAATATTTCGGTTGTGCTTGGAACTGAGTCAAAGTTTTAATACTGTTTACTAAGGCATGAGCCTAAGTAAGAATCATGGTTAAATAGCATTGCCTTGCTTTCTTTTAAAAGATATCTCAAAAACTTTTTCCCTAATGCTTTGATACTCATAGACAAAAAGATTTCCAATATCTACGGTTGTGCTTGGAACTGAGTCAAAGTTTTAATACTTGTTACTAAGGCATGAGCCTAAGTAAGAATCATGGTAAAATAGCTTGCCCTTGCTTTCTTTTAAAGATACTCAAAAACTTTTTCCCTAATGCATTGATACTCTAGACAAAAAGATTTCCAATATCTACGGTTGTGCTTGGAAACTGAGTCAAAGTTTTAATACTCTGTTACTAAGGCATGAGCCTAGTAAGAATCATGGATAATAGCTTGCCTTGCTTTCTTTTAAAAGATACTCAAAAACTTTTCCCTAATGCATTGATACTCATAGACAAAAGATTTCCAATATCTACAGGTTGTGCTTGGAACTGAGTCAAAGTTTTAATACTGTTACTAAGGCATGAGCCTAAGTAAGAATCATGGTAAAAATAGCATGCCTTGCTTTCTTTTAAAAATACTCAAAAACTTTTTCCTAATGCTTTGATACTCATAGACAAAAAGATTTCAATATCTACGGTTGTGCTTGGAACTGAGTCAAAGTTTTAATACTCTGTTACTAAGGCATGAGCCTAAGTAAGAATCATGGTGAAAATAGCTGCCTTGCTTTCTTTTAAAAGATACTCAAAAACTTTTTCCCTAATGCTTGATACTCATAGACAAAAAGATTTCCAATATCTACGTTGTGCTTGAACTGAGTCAAAGTTTTAATACTGTTACTAAGGCATGAGCTAAGTAAGAATCATGGTAAAATAGCTTGCCTTGCTTTCTTTTAAAAGATACTCAAAAACTTTTCCTAATGCATTGATACTCATAGACAAAAAGATTTCCAATATCTACAGTTGTGCTTGAACTGAGTCAAAGTTTTAATACTCTGTTACTAAAGGCATGAGCCTAAGTAAGAATCATGGTAAAATAGCATGCCTTGCTTTCTTTTAAAAGATACTCAAAAACTTTTTCCTAATGCATTGATACTCTAGACAAAAAGATTTCCAATATCTACGGTTGTGCTTGGAACTGAGTCAAAGTTTTAATACTCTGTTACTAAGGCATGAGCCTAAGTAAGAATCATGGTTAAAATAGCTTGCCTTGCTTTCTTTTAAAGATACTCAAAAACTTTTCCTAATGCATTGATACTCATAGACAAAAAGATTTCCAATATCTACAGTTGTGCTTTGAACTGAGTCAAAGTTTTAATACTGTGTTACTAAAGGCATGAGCCTAAGAAAGAATCATGGTGAAAATAGCATGCCCCTGCTTTTTTTAAAAGATACTCAAAAACTTTTTCCCAACTTGATACTCTTAACAAAAATTTCCAATATCTAGGGTTTTGTGCCTGGAAGGTAAAAATTTTAAACATTTATGGGGCATGATTGTGTCTTTAAGTACTCCGTTTCAAAAGATACTCAAAAAGTTCCCCCAAATCCATTGCCCCTTTGAAAAAAAAAATTTAATATTACATTGGCGGGAACTAAGAAAAGTTTTTTTTTTAAAAAGGGGCTCCCTTTTTAAAATATTAAAAAAAATTCCATTGCTTTCTTTTAAAATTTAAAAAAAAATTTTTTTCCCAAAGTTTGTTAATGAAAAAAGTTTAATATTACTTTGTTTTTTGGAAAAGGGAAAAAATTTTTTTTCTTTAAAAGTCAACCTAAAAAGAATTTTAAAAAAAAGTTTTCTTGTTTCTTTAAAGAAAAGAAAAATTTTCCTAAGATGACCTAAAAAGTTTTTTAAATTTAGGTTGGGCTTAAAATTTTAAAAGTTTTAAACCCTTTTCAAAGGGGCAGATCCTTAGAAAAAAGATTTTATTTGGTTGTTTTTTTTTAAAATTATAAAAAAATTTTTCCCAAAATTTTTTGAACTATAAAAAAAGTTTTAAATTCTGGTTTGTTTTTAAAAAGATTCAAATTTAATATTCTTTAAAAAAGGGCATACCTAAGTAAAATTGGAAAAAACCCGGTTTTTTTCTTTTAAAAAACGAAAACTTTTCCTTTTGCTTCCATCCAAAAAGTTTTCCCAAACTAATTCTTAAATGATCAAGAAAAAATTTTCAAAAACTAGAATAAAAATTGGTAAAATTATCCCTTGTTTTTTTAAAAGATATAAAAACTTTTTTAATGCATTTTTTTTTAAAAAAAAATTTTCCCAAACTTTTTTTGCGGGAACTGAAAAAGTTTTAATAATTCCCCGGGGGCCCTTGTAAGAAAGGAAAAAGGGGGTTTTTTTTAAAAAAGATACTAAAAACTTTAATGCTTGTCTTCCAAAAAGATTTAATCCTACTTTTGCGGGAATAAGCAAATTTTTTAATACTCTTTTTCGGGCGAGCCAAAGTAAAATCGGGTTTAAAAAAACCCCGGGGGCTTTTTTAAAGGGAAATCAAAATTCTTCCCCTTGCTTTAAGAAAAAAAAATTTCCCAAATTTCTAATTTTTTTAAAAGAAAAATTTTTTTAATATTTGTTTTGGAGAGCCAAGTAAAATCAGGTAAAAAGCTTGTTCTTGTTTCTTTTAAAAAGTACTGCTTCTTCCTTTTAAAAGATCTAAAAATTTTTTTCCCCAATTCATTGTCCTTTAAAAAGATCAAATTTTTAAATGTGTTACAAAGGGGCCAAGTAAAAAAATCTGTAAAAAGAGGGGCCCTTGGGTTTTTTTTAAAAGATCCCCTTTTTTAAAAAAAAAAAATCATTTGTAATTTTAGAAAAAAATTTTAATACACTTTTGGCCCTGGCTAGTAAATTTTAATAATTTTACTGGTCCCTTTTTAAAAATTTTAAGTTTTTTCCCTTGTTTTTAAAAAAACCCAAAAAATTTTCCAAAGCTTGAATTTTAAAGAAAAAAAGTTTTAATATTACTTGGCGGAATTAGTAAATTTTTAATACCCCTTTCTTATTAAAAAATTTTTAATGCTTCTTTTTTTTTTTAAAAAAATTCAAAAAACTTTCCCCCTTGGGTTTTTTAAATAAAAGAAAAAATTTCCTATTTTACATTTGGCTAATAAGAAATTTTTAAACCTGTTTCCTTAAAGAAAAAAATATTAAAATAGCCCCCATTGTTTTTTTTTTTAAAAATTTCAAAAACTTTTTTAATCTTTGTCCCAAAAAAAAAAAGGTTTTTAATATTAAGTTTGCTTTTGTTAAAATTTTTTAAATTTTTCAATGCATGACCTAAGAAAAATTTAAAAATGGGTTTTTTCCTGGTTTTTTTAAAAAAGTTAAAAAATTTTCCCTAAGAAATGCCCTATAGAAAAAGTTTTAAACTGGTTTTTTCTAATGATCAAGTTTTTTTCATTTTTTACTAAATACCGGGGAATCTATTATGTACTCCCCTTGTTTCAAAAAAATTCAAAAAAAAGCCCCCCTTTTTTTATATCAAGAAAAAAACCCAAAATTTTAGGTTGGTTTAATAAAAAAAATTTTTAAATTTTTCTGCAAGGGCATACCGTTTTAAAAAAAACCCTTTTTCCTTTTTCTAAAAACCCTTCTTCCTTTGTTTTAAAATAAAAAAAGATTTCCAAACAAGGTTTCAATATCAAATTTTTTCCCGTCAAAGGTACCTTTAAAATCGGGGTAAAAAAAAGTTGCCCTTGCTTTTTTTTTTAAAAAGATACTAAAAAAACTTTTCCAAAATGAAAATTTTTG
>JARQOC010002374.1:0-26090 GCA_033576535.1 Allobates femoralis | reverse complement strand
GAATAGAATGGTAACTGAATGCCCTAGCCCAGTCCAGACCCGGAGTACCGGCTCCGAAGTGGTCCAGTCGGCTACAACCCTGAACCACAAACCCGGAGTGGTCGATGTCTTTATAGGAGCACGACCCACCAGCCCTAAGACCATTACAGTCTACACCCGGAGCACCCACAATTGAGGGCCAGAGACCGTGGAGCGAAAGACGGCGGAAACCCAAACGAGAGCCTTCAGTGCTACTACACGGGTATAGCAAGGGCAGCAGAGCAAGGGACAGAACGTGATAGAGAAGGAACAACAGAGGAGCTTCAGAGGGATGCTGCTCAGTGTCAGAACCACCTGGTCCACTGCCTTAGCCGACACCATTGCACACCTTGTAAAGTTGAAGTTTACCGTAGTAAAGAACCCTTCAGAGTGAGCAGCGTGTCAGTGATTCTTTCCTGAACTGTGACTAATCTGTCTTGCTCCACAGTGACTGCACTGCCCTATTCCACCAACCTTTTCTACTTCCAATACCCCGGGGACACCGCTCCTCCTGTAGGGAGCTACTCCATCTTGCTGCTGCCCATCACCCCGGGGGCTCCCACAGCGCTGGTGCCATCACTAGGACATACAGGTGGCGTCACGAACAAACTTTATTTTTTTGTTTTATTCCCCTTTTTCATTGACCACCAGGGCCACAGCCTCAGGTACCGCTACCTGTGACTCCCAGACTGCGCCTGAGACCTGAGTCCCCTGGCCTGCAATAAAAGAATCCTGTGTGCGTCTCCTACTTGATACTGAAACTCAAATCATTGAGCAATCTCTGTCCTGACCATCCATCCTCTCTTTCTTATCAAAGTACCCAAGCAATTCAAATGGGCAATGGATAAAAGATTTCTGTCTTTGAACATCAACAGTCTGAATTCTCCCTATAAAAGATATCTGATATGGAGATATCTCAATAGGAACAAAATAGAAGTTGCAGGATTGCAAGATACTAAATTTGCCATAGAAAAACCACTTAAATTTTCCAATAGATGTTTTGCACATTTTTATTTGGCATCAAACAAAACAAAGAAATTGGGAGTCGCCATGCTGATTGGATATCAAGTAAAGTTTGAGGAAATGGAGGAGATCAAGGATGAGGAAGGACGCTTCTTAATCATCACTTGCAGACTTGATGATAGCGAGTACACTTTAGTCAAAATATATGCCCCAAACAAGGGTCAGATATATTTTCTGAAGAAACTCATGTAAGATGGGTGATATGTGTTTCTTTAATCATCCTGGGTGACTTTAATGCTGTGTTGAATGGCTTGATGTATTCATCGAATAAAGCAAGAAACACCAATACAGTTCTGGATCTGTGGTTTCAAAGAGAGGAACTTTATGATGCATTCTGCTGTATGAATTCTTCATCAGTGGAGTACACTCATTACTTGGATAGTCATGGCTCATTCGCAAGAATAGATTTGGTAGTTTCAGATATTCATACGCTTGTACAATTTAAATCCATTGCGATTCCTCCTAGAGTGTGGTCAGAGCACTCACCTGTTGTATTCGAAATAACATTGCTCCATCAACGTCAAGGACAGCAGATCTGGTGCGCTAACTCATACCTCTTTCATCATCCAAAATATAAAGATGTGATTCAGAAGACCTTGGATTTTTACGTTAATGAAAATGACACTCCAAAAACATCTATTACAACTTTATGGATGGCTGTGATCAGGGGCCAATTAATACAACTTAACTCCAGAGTGAAGAAATCTAAACTTATCAACACAGAAAACATTCTTCACCAAATACAATCCTTAGAAGACAAACAAAAGGAATCTCCAACAGCTGATATTCATAAAGAAATCCTACGTTTAAGAATATACCTTCGCTGTCTTCTAGCATTTGACTATGATAAAATGATCCGACTATCTAAAGCTAAATTTTATTACTGCAATGATAAACTGACAAAACTGTTTGCAAGCAGAATTAGAGTTCTTAGAACCACGACTAGTATTCTTCAAATAAAAAACTGTAATAATTCAGTATGCAAAAATCCAAAGGACATCTCTGCCTTTTTTGCGGATTACTACACGAAATTATACAATCTGAAGAAAAACCCGACGGAGATTCTGCCCTCCTCAGAAGCAATTAACTCCTTTTTAAATTCAGTACAATTACCATCCCTCTCAAAGGAAGATTTGGGCTCTTTAAATTCACCCTATGAAATGAAATTATGGCCACTATAAATGCTTTAAAAAAATACAAGTCTCCAGGTCCCGATTGTTTAAGAATTTTTAAGAATTGTCTAGCACTTTACCTCACCGGACATATTAATTCTACTACTCTTGGGTCTGATTCTGTTCCTGCAGAAATGCAGGAGGCGATCATTACAGTTATATCTAAAGGGAAAGGTGATGCAGACATGGTAGGGAATTATAGACCCATTTCCCTATTAAACACAGACTTGAAAATAATAGCCAAGACTTAAGCAACTTGCCTGCAAAAAGTGACCCTAAAGCTCTTGCACATAGACCAGGTGGGGTTTGTGCCCGGCAGAGGGACCGCGGATGCAACTAGATGGGCCATTAATATTATTTCCCATATTGAAAATTTGAAGACGCAACCCATAATAATCTCTCTCGACGCCGAAAAGGCGTCCAATACGGTTCAGTGGGGGTTTATGTTTAAAGTACTGAGGAAATTTGGGTTTAAAGGACAGTTTTTAAATAGTGATGAGCGAGTACCAAAATGCTCTGGTGCTCGATGCTCGGGCCGAGCATCCCAAGATACTCGTGTACTCGGGCCGAGCACCAAGCCCAATGTTATCCTATGGGAGACCCGAGTATTTTTATGAAATGACCCCCGTAGAAACCGTAAAAATGTCAAAAAGTCTCAGAAGAGTGCTCAAATGACATGGCAACAGCATGGGGAAGACCCCTGTAAGCATTTCTCACTCAAAAGTCACAGCTGTGAACAATGTTGTCCAAGTTTTACGCCATTTTTACGGACTCACCAGAAAACCTTCCAAAATGACACCAAAAAGAATTTTCATGGCGGAAATGTTAAGGGCACATACCCAATAGTGAGATAGAGCTGGTGTATGTTACTTTTTGTGATTACATGAAATATTTTACATGAAAACATTGTGTGGCACTCCGATGTCCCTGAGAAGAGACGTACATGAAGGCCTCTTGACACAATGTGCCCATTTTGAGGAAGTGGGTCTATTGTAGTATAGCCCTTTGCCAGGGCAGCCAAAAATTGTGAGGTTCAACAATGCCCCTGGATACAGACGTGCATGAGGGCCTGTAAACCTGAAGTGCCCATTGTTGGGAAGTGGGTCTATTGTAATATAGCCCTTTGCCAGGGCAGTCAAAAATTGTGAGGTTCAACAATGCCCCTGGATACAGTCGTGTATGAGGGCCTGTAAACCTGAAGTGCCCATTGTAAGGAAGTGGGTCTATTGTAGTATAGCCCTTTGCCAGGGCAGCCAAAAATTGTGAGGCTCCACATTGTCCCTGGATAGAGACGTGCATGAGGGCCTCAAAACATTGCTCCCATTGCAAAGGAGCGGGTCTCCTGTCGTTGTAATTCCCATTCTGAAAGAATGGGCGAAAAAATGTACCACTGGGGGTATACATGAAACAACGGCCTAACTTTTGTAACGGTCATCATGGTGGCGCATGAGGAGAAGGAGGAGCAGTCCAGTGATTAGCCAAAGTCCAGAAGCGTGTACCCATGGGTGAGTGGAGGTACATGGCAAATTCCCGTTACAAAATTTAAATTCCGCTCTCATTTGCTGGTGGTGTGGTCTGGCCCAATCCAACCCTTGTTCATCTTGATCAGAGTCAGCCTGTCAGCATTTTCAGTTGACAGGCGGGTGCGTTTATCAGTAATGATTCCACCTGCGGCACTAAAACACGCTCTGACAAAACGCTAGCGGCAGGGCAGGCCAGGACTTCCAAGGCGTAGAGAGCCAATTCATGCCACGTGTCCAGCTTGGATACCCAATAATTGTAAGGCACAGAGGAATGTCGGAGTACAGTTGTTCGATCTGCAAGGTACTCCTTCAGCATCTGGGCAAACTTACCATTTCTTGTGGCACTACGCCGCACCTCAGGGGCTGTGGTACGTGAGGGGCAAAGAAAACTGTCCCACATCTTAAAGACTCTTCCCCTACCTCTGATGGATTGGACTTGTGCCCCTCTCGGTCATACGCCTTGGTTGTCCACCGATTCCTGACCTATACCGCTAGCGTTTTGTGAGGGGAATGCTTTGCCTACTTCCGCGACTATGGCCTTCTGGAACTGCTGCATTTTGCCTGACCTCTCCGCCTCAGGAATAAGAGACATAAAGTTCTCCTTGTAGCGTGGGTCTAACAGTGTTACCAACCAGTAATGATTGTCGGCCAAGATGTTCTTAACGCGAGGGTCACGAGCCAGGCAGCTTACCATAAAGTCAGCCATGTGTGCCAGACTCTTAACAGCCATCACTTCAGTGTCCTGACCAACACGATGACTGAACATGCTTTCCTTCTCCTCCTCCTCCTCATCTCCCCTGTCCTCTGGCCAGCCACGCTGAACCGAGGGTATGACTAGTGTGCATGTCATATCCTCAATTTGGCCGGAGAGTTGCTCCGTGTCTTCATCCTCCTCCTCCTCCTCGTCATAGTCCTCCACTGCACATTGTGATGAGATGAGGCTGGGCTGTGTGTTATCACCCAAACCCACTACTGTTTCTTGCTCCAACTCATCGCGCTCCGCCTGCAATGCATCATGTTTGTTTTTGAGCAGAGACCGTTTTAGAAGGCAGAGAAGCGGTATGGTGACGCTAATAATGGCCTCATCGCCGCTCACCATCTTGGTGGAGTCCTCAAAGTTTTGGAGGACGGTACATAGGTCGGACATCCATCTCCACTCCTCAGGTGTTATGTGTAGAGTTTGACCCATTTCCCGCCGGCTTAGGTGATGCAGGTACTCAACAACTGCCCTCTTCTGCTCACAAATCCTGACCAACATGTGCAGAGTTGAATTCCAATGCGTGGGGACATCACACACCAGTCTGTGAGCCGGAAGCTGCAAACGCCGCTGAAAGCCGGCAAGGCCGGCTAAAGCAGTAGGTGACTTTTGAAAATGTGCAGACAGGCGGAGAACTTTTATGAGCAGATCAGACAGCTCGGTATGATTTTAGAAACCGCTGAACCACGAGGTTGAGCACATGGGCCACGCATGGAACATTTGTCAGCTGGCCTCGCCTCAAAGCCGCCACCAGGTTCCGGCAATTGTCGCACACGACCTTTCCTGGCTTTAGGTTCAGAGGTGTGAGCCAGTGATATGCCTGCTGTTTCAGAGCTGTCCACACCTCTTCTGCATTGTGGGGTTTGTCACCTATGCATATTAGCTTCAGCACAGCCTGTTGCCGCTTCACCGAGGCAGTGCTGCAGTGCTTCCAGCTTGGGACTGGTGTGGAGGGTAAAGTGGATGAGGATGCGCAGAAGGAGGAGGAGGCTGAGGAGCATGACATTCCGGAGCTGCAGAGTGTGGTTGAAACCCTGACTGAGGTAGGGCCTGCAATCCTTGGTGTGGGAAGGACGTGTTCCGTCCCTCGCTGAGACTGGGTCCCAGCTTCCACAATATTAACCCAGTGTGCCGTCACTGAGATGTACCGGCTTTGCCCACAAGCACTTGTCCACGTGTCTGTGGTTAGGTGGACTTTGGCTGAAACAGCGTTGTTCAGGGCACGTGTGATGTTTTGTGACACGTGGTTATGTAATGCGGGGACGGCACACCGGGAGAAATAGTGGCGGCTGGGGACCGAGTAACGTGGGACAGCTGCCGCCATCACGTCGCGGAATGCTTCCATCTCCACCAGCCTAAATGGCAACATTTCCAGCGCAAGCACTCTGGAAATGTTAGCATATAGAACTGTGGCATGTGGGGCGTTGGCAGCGTATTTGCGCCTGTGTTCAAAAGTTTCGTGCATGGATAAGTGAGCGCTGCGCTGGGACAAGGACGTGCTTGATGATGGTGTTATTTCTGCGTGGACAACTACAGGTGCAGGGCAGGAGGCTTGTTCGCATGCAGCATGGACAGGGGATTGGCTCGCACGCACAACACGCGAAGACGTAGCAGTGACATGAGCAAGCACTGCTCCTCGACTCTGTTGTACATCCCACAAATTCGGGTGCTTGGCTGACATGTGCTTGATCATGCTGGTGGTGGTCAGGCTGCTAGTTTTGGTACCCCTGCTGATGCTGACATGGCAGGTGTTGCAAATGGACTTTTTAGAATTATCTGGAGCCAACTTAAAAAACTGCCAGACTCGAGAAGACCTAACATTTGTACAGGCACCTTGTGTCGTGTTGTTGTTCCGGGGAACGGTTGCCTGACTTCTTCCTGGGGCCACCACCCTGCTTCTTACTGCCTGTTGTGATGCTACGCCTCCCTCCCCCTGTGCACTGCTGTCCTTGCTCTGCATCTCCTCCTGCCAGGTTGGGTCAGTTACTGGATCATCCACCACGTCGTCCTCCTCTTTCGCACCCTGCTCCTCCTCCTGACTTCCTGGCAATCGTGTCTCATCATCGTACACCCCTTGTTGAGACACGTTCCCACCGTTGCCTTTGTGAGACCGTGGCTGCTCAAATATTTGGGCATCGGTACATACGATCTCCTCATGACCCACTTCAACAGGAGCTGGCGAGAGGCCAGAATGTGCGAATGGATACGTGAACTGCTCTTCAGAGTGTCCAAGTGTGGGATCAGTAATGTCCATGAACGTGTACTAGGCCTGGTGGTAGGAAGGAGGATCAGGTTGTGGAATGTGCGGTGCAGTATCATGGCTACTAACACTTGACCGTGTGTAAGACAGGGTGTTTGTGGTGGTGCCAATCTGACTGGAAGCATTATCCGCTATCCAACTAACAACCTGTTGACACTGGTCTGGGTTGAAGAGCGGTGTACTGCTGCGGTCCCCAAGAATTTGGGACAGGACGTGCGAGCGAGTAGATGTGGCCCTTTGTTGTGGCAAAATTAGAGCTTGCACACGACCTCGGCCTCTGCCTGCACCACCATCACGTCCACTTGATTGTCCTTTGCCAACGCCCTTGCGCATTTTCAATGCTGTACTGACGGTACACAGGTAAATGAAGGCGTCCCAACAGACGGGTTTTACCTGGACAATCAGATTATAGCTATTGCTACCAGCTTTTTAAGAGCGACAATTACAGATTAAGTCAGACACAGACGGAGACGTGTATTCACTTTACTTGTGCGTTATATCCTAGTTTGTGCAAGACACACAAAAGTGCACCCTTACGCTGCCACCGACGGGCACACACTTGTGGTTTGTAAATGCACGCACTAAGAACCTAACAGCTTTTTAGGAGCGACAATTACTGAGAAGTCTGACACTATCAGGTGCTGTGCAGACGTGTATTGAGTCGCAGGAGGAGGGTCTGGTGCATTCATCCCCTTCCGGCTCCTCATCGGAGGATGAAGGGGGGACTTGTTTTGCTATACAGGACATGGATGGTCTGGTTAAGTCTGTACGGGCCACCATGGGGATTGTAGACACTAAAGAGACACGGTCGGCTCAGGACGTTATGTTTGCCGGATTGTCTCAGAAGAAGAGGCGTGTGTTTCCTGTCATTGAGGCTGTCAAGTCTTTGATCAGGTCTGAGTGGGAGAAGCAGGACTCTAAGGGGTTTTTGCCCTCCTCTTCCAAACGGAAATACCCTTTTGATGATCCTGATTTGCTGACCTGGTCTAAGGTCCCTAAGGTTGATGCGGCAGTGGCCTCCTCTTCCAAACGGAATATTTTGCCCTTGGAGGACGGGGGCTTGTTACGTGACCCCTCTTATAGGAAAGCTGATACCCTATTGAAAAAAATCCTGGGAAACGGGTATTGGGGCTCTTCGGCCAGCTATTGCTTCCACGTGTGTAGCCCGTTCCCAGTTTGGTTAGATCAGTTGGAGGACCAGATTCGGTCTTGGGTTCCCAGAGACAGGCTTTTGGCTTCGCTTCCTCTGATTCGGAGTGGCTCAGCATATCTGGCGGATGCCTCCACTGATTCTCTCCGTCTGGCGGCTAGATCGGCTGGGATGTCTAATTCCGTCCGTAGGTCCTTGTGGCTTAAGGAATGCAAGGGGGACGCCCATGCAAAGGCTAACTTGTGTGCGATCCCGTGCGGGGGTGAGTACCTCTTTGGCTCGGTGCTGGATGGTATTCTGTCTAAAGCTGGGGAAGTAAGAAAGGGCCTCCCTAACCCTTCTGTCCCTAACTACAGGAGAGCCTTTCAGAAACGTCGGTATACCAGGCAGCAGTCCACTCCCAAGTGGGAGCCGGCCAGAAAGAGACAGAGAGGTGCTTATTAAGGTGGTTCCTCATCCTCCAAGCCCCCGCCTAAGCGTACTTGATTTTGATCCACCTGTCGGTGGTCGATTAGCTTGTTTTTTTCCACAATGGTCCCAGATTTCCAATAGTCGATGGATCCTGGACCTCATTTTTGCTGGCCTTAAACTTGAATTTTTGCAGGTCCCGGGTGACTCCTTTTTTCTGACTACTCTTTCCAGTGCTTGCCTGCAGCGGGCGCTGGAATCGGAGGTTAAGGACTTATTGCAGAAACGGGTGTTGGTTCCTGTTCCAGGGGACCAGGAGGTAAGGGGATTTTATTCCCCTTTGTTCCTGGTCTCCAAGCCGGATGGTTCCTTTTGCACCATTATTAATCTTCGGAAATTCAACTCCTTCCTCTGCTTCCAGTCCTTTAAGATGGAGTCCATCCAATCAGCTATTCGCCTTCTGTTCCCTAGGTGTTTTATGGCGGTGCTCGATTTAAAAGACGCCTATTCATCTCCCCATTCATCCGTCTTGCCAGAAGTTCCTCCGCGTGGCGGTGGTCTTGGAGGGTCAGGTTCGCCATCTGCAGTTTGCGGCCATGCCGTTCGGTCTTTCCAGTGCTCCTCGGGTGTTTACCAAGGTGATGGCGGAGGTTATGACGTTTGTACGGCATCAAAAAGTGCTCATTGTGCCGTATTTGGATGATTTTTTGGTGGTAGGGGACTCAGAGGGGCAGTGTGCTTCCCGTCTGACCCATGTCATGTCCTCCCTACAGGCCTTGGGGTGGCTCATCAATGTTCTGAAATCACGGCTCCATCCGGTTCAGGTCCAGACTTTTTAAGGTCTTCAGTTGGACTCGGTTGCCCAGAAGTGTTTTCTTCCAGCGACCAAGGTCTCGGCTGTCCGGGGCAAGGTGGATGGGGCCATGCACAATCCGTCACTGTCTCTGCGTCAGGCCATGTCTCTGCTGGGGACTCTGTCGTTCTGCATTCCAGCGGTCCCGTGGGCCCAGTTCCATTCTCGCTGTCTCCAGCAGGACGTACTCAGGGCCGGAGACTCTCTGCAGGGACGGTTGGAGGGTCGTCTCCGTCTGTCCCCGACGGCCTTGGCCTCTCTGTCCTGGTGGATGGATTCACGTCACCTGACTCTGGGGGTTCCATGGGTAGTTTCTCCAGACTTTGTAGTGACGACCGATGCCAGCCCCTCGGGGTGGGGAGCTCATGTCGGACCTCGCCTGGCTCAGGGTCGGGGGTCCGCAGAGTAAGTCTTGGTCTCTTCCAATTTGAAGGAGTTGCGTGCAGTTCTGTATGCTCTCCTCAGGTTTTTGCCCCTCCTCCGCAACTCTCATGTCCGCATTCAGTCGGACAACACCACCATCGTGGCTTACCTGAATCACCAGGGGGAAACCCGGTCTCCTTCCCTTCTGGCAACCACGACCTCGATATTTCGTCTGGCGGAGGTTCATTTTCTTTCCTTGACGGCCCTTCATATCAGAGGGATCGACAATGTCAGGGCCGACTTTCTCAGCCGCCACTTACTCAGGCAGGGGGAGTGGGTTTTGAACAGGGGTGTCTTTCAGGCCATTGCACGTCTCTGGGGTTGTCCTGTGATAGATCTCTTTGCGACCAGGGAGAACAGACAGGTTCGGTGCTTTGCTTCCCTGTACCCCTCGGATCTGCCAGAGGTGGTGGATGCGCTGCGGGTGGCATGGGATTTTCCTCTGGCTTATGCTTTTCCTCCGTTCTGTCTGCTTCCTCTGGTTCTGCGCAAAGTCAGGGAGGAGGGAGCGAGAGTCATTTTGATCGCCCCCTTTTGGCCCAGAGACCATGGTTTTTCTGGCTTCAGGCGATGTCGGTCTCCGACCCTTGGGTTCTCCCGGCGGTTCGGGGGCTGCTGTCTCATTGTCCGTTTTTTCACCCACAAGCAGAAGGCCTTTATCTAATGGCCTGGAATTTGAGAGGCAGCTTCTGAGGCAGCGGGGGTTCTCTGAGGATTTGGTTGCTACCCTCCTCGGTAGTAGAACGACGGTCACCACTAACCTATATTGTAGGGTTTGGCGTAAGTTTTTTTATTTTTACCCAGGGGGTGTCACTGACCATGCCCCGATTCCTGCTATTTTGGAATTTTTTCAGAAAGGTCGGGAGTTGGGTCTTGCTGTCATCGGGTCCAGGTTTCTGCTCTGGGGGCCCTGTTTAGTCAGAATATCGCAGGTGACAGGTGGATTGCCCATTTCTTTCAGGCCTGTGACCGTGCTGCGCTGGTGCCTGTCCCTAGGCTTGCTCCTTGGGATTTGAATTTAGTTTTGGACGCCTTGACCGGACCTCCCTTTGAACCCTTGACCTCGGCCTCCATCTGACACTTGACTTGGAAAACGGCATTACTGGTAGCCTTGACCTCTGCTAGACGGGTGGTGGACCTGCAGGCCCTGTCCATTAACCCCCCCATTCCTGTTGGTGTTCCCGAACAAGTTGATTCTGAAGACGGACCCCTCCTACCTTCCTAAGGTTTCCTCGAAGTTCCATAGAAGCCAGGAGATCGTTCTGCCCTCTTTCTGTGACAATCCCACTTGCCCTGAGGAGTTGACTTATCAGACCTTAGATGTTAGGAGGACTGTGCTGAAGTATCTGGCTAGGACCCAATCCTGGAGGAAGTGTAGGGCCTTGTTTGTTTCTTTCCAGGGGGTTCGTAAAGGCACTCGTACCACTAAAAGCACCATCTCCAGATGGATCCGGGACGCTATCTGCTCGGCCTATTCTGCGAAAGGTGAGCAGCCTCCGCCCGGTATTCATGCCCATTCTACTCGTGTCATGTAAGCCTCCTGGGCTGAACGTGCTAATGTGTCGCTTGAGGCTATTTGTAGGGCAGCTACTTGGGCATCACCCTCTACCTTTTTTCGGCACTATCGCCTGGACCTTTCCTCTTCGTCTGACCTCGACTTCGGGAGGGCAGTTCTTAATGCTGTGGTCCCTCCCCGGTGATTGTCTCTGCAAGTCTCTCGGTGGGAGCTGTCATGGCGATAGGAAAATCTGAGATTACTTACCGGTAATCGTATTTTACGGAGTCCATGACAGCACCCACTCACTTCCCACCCTTTCTTTTCTTTGCACGTTGTTTGCCTCAGTTATTGTTTGATGTGTTCTCACTTGCCACGGGTGGCCACTGCTTGCCTGCGGGTGTTTGTGTGCCCTTTTTTCTGCACGTCTTGAAGGTCTTGGTCTTCTTGTACTTGATGTTCTTTTTATGTGTGTATTTATACGGTGGGCGGTTCCTCCACTTTCTCTGTAACCGAACTGAGGAGGCGAGGGGGACCGCCCCTTTTTATCTGTAGGTTTCCTGTCCTGGTGGGCAGATCCCCTCTCTCGGTGGGTGCTGTCATGGACTCCGTAAAATACGATTACCGGTAAGTAATCTCAGATTTTAGGAGCGACAATTACTGAGAAGTGTGACACTATCAGGTGCTGTGCAGACGTGTATTATTCACTGTACTTGTGCGTTATATCCTAGTTTGTGCAAAACACACCAAAGTGCACCCGTACGCTGCCACCGACGGGCACATGCTTGCGGTTTGTAAATGCATGCACTAAGAACCAAACAGCTTTTTAGGAGCGACAAATACTGAGAAGTCTGACATTATTAGGACTGTTTTAGACTGTGTACACCAGCCCCAGATATGATGAAGGCTGGTATACTGTCACTAGGAATTGCTATATACCTTGCCTGCCTGTATACAGCTACAATAGTCCTGAGAAGGACTGTTGTGGTCACTAGAAAGCCTGTACTCCGACCTGGCTATACCCTCCCTGCCTGCCTATATCCACCTAGATTAGTCCTGAGAAGGACTGTTGTGGTCACTAGAAAGCCTGTACTCTGACCTGGCTATACCCTCCCTGCCTGCCTGCCTGCCTATACCCACCTAGATTAGTCCTGAGAAGGACTGTTGTGGTCACCAGTTTGCAGCCCTGCAAAACTCTCCCTGATTCAGCAGACACTCTCCCTGCACTGACTGTCTGGATCGCTGTGTGCAAAGCACAGCGCGGCCGAGTCTTATAAAGACTCGGTCACGCTGTGCGGCCGCCCAATCAATGCAATTCCACAACTAACAGGGCTGTGGCATTGCAGTGGTCTGCCAGCCAATCCCTGCATGTGGGCTGGCTCTCTAAAGAGCGCCAACATGCAGGGATGAGGACCACGAGCACAGCACGAGTATCGCGAGATTACTCAGTACTCGCCGAGTAGCCCGAGTACCGTGATACTAGACATTTTCTTATAATTTAGTGTCCTAAAGACTGTATTACCACTGGGCCTGTCTGTTTGAAGATCCTCTCCAAGGCTGCTTTGTTTATTTTGCCAAATGTCCAGTCTTTGTAATGTTTATTTAGTCAAATTTCCAATCATTTTAGTTGTGCATGTATATATTTTGAGTTTCATTCAATATCTTGTCATACCATGCCTGATGAAGAGACCTGAGTCGTCTCGAAAGCTCGCCTTATAACATCATTTATTTTATTTTTGTTAGCCATTAAAAGGTATCACAACTACAAGATTTGTATCTTGTTTCTCACACTGAGAGCAATCAACATTTTCTCAACTGGCTAACAAGGTACCAAACCTTTTTCTTCTAATGAAATGGAAGATACCAGAATGTACTGCACATCTATGGAATTAAAAGATCGTCTGAAGAAACTAGCACAACTGGACAGCAACATTTTCTTTTTAACCAGATGCAAGAAAGAACATTTAATCCCCAAAGGACTAAGCTTAAAGAATCCTTTGCTACAGGACTTCGGAGAGACTACGGAATCACCTTATTCATGTTTTCTACAGCAACAAGAAAAAGGTCCAAATGGAAAAACAAACTTTAAGGAGCACACTTACCGATAACATACAGCAGAGGATGTAGCATTTCTATACTTCACTGCAATCATACCTTACTTATATACAAGAAGAAGAAGAAGCTTAACAGACTCCGACTGAAAGCAGGATTATACTCAAACACCAGCCAAGTTCCTCATAACCACAACAGCATGGAGCAGAACTGCCGGAAGGACACAGGTACTCTCAGCTGTGTTATTAATGTGTCATCTCACAAACCCACTCATCTAGAACTCAGTGTGCTTTCTAGAGGTCTCACATTTTGTCCCACAAAGTCCCTAGACAAAACTGAACTGTGTAGTGACATGGAAGAATATTTCAGGAGGTTGAGACTGAAGGAGTTATTTGATGAACTTGAGGCCTCTAAGCAGCCAAACACAAATGCAACAAAGGAAAAAGAAAACCTCTGACTGGACACCTGACCCTGGCCGCAACACCAGTATGGACCAATATATTGAGTCATTCAGACATTTGGTACAATCTAGATAATATTAGATAAAAAAAAACAACAGAAATAACTAATATTACTGTGCAAGAGAGAAGGGCAATTTACAGCCTGAAGAACAACAGGGAGATCACTATTTTTTTTTTTTAAATCAATATTTTTTATTGAAATTTTAAGTATAACAATATATAGGCACAATATGCAATTCCAGATTATGCCAACAAGGCCTTCATCAAACATTAATTAACAATAATTTGGGGAGGGTAGAGGGAAGGGAAAGAAAAAGGAAAGGCTTTGGGTAAAGGAAGGGTAAGGGAGATAGACCAGTCACAGCCACATCATAACCAGTACGAAACCAGAGCATTTCAAATTTCACTAGTATACCTTGATACTATTATATCGGGAGGAGGCCCATGAGTCCCACCAGGTTAGAACCTTGCTCCTCCTTTTGGCTTCATGTGCCAAGAACAGTTCATGTTGGAAGTGTAGATTGACAGATTGGATAAGGTCCTCAGTTGTAGGAACAATAGGTTGTTTCCAATAGCAAGCAACACAATTGCGTGCAGAGATCAGAACAAACGTGATCAACGGTCGAAAACATGGGGGGTAGGACTCCAGACCCAAGCCCAATAGGGCCAGTGTAGGAGGCAAGTCCACTGGAAGACCAGTAAGCTCAGATAGCAAGGACGTGACAAAGGACCAGAAATATTGAAGTTTCGGGCAGAACCACCACGAGTGTTGAATAGTGCCCCTGTGATTACACTTCTTCCAGCAGAGAGGTGACGTGGCATTAGGGCCAGTTGAGAAGCGGGATATTCGCTCTGGGGAGATGTACCAGTCCATCTGAATTTTTTTTAATTGTTCATGGTGATTAATACATTTGGAAAAAGCGGACACATGTGTAGCAGCCCTTCGCCACAATCGGAGATCAGTTGAAAAGTTCAATCTCCTTTCCCATCTCAACATATAGGGAAGCTTTGTGTTGCCCCTCTCCACTGCCAGAGCATTATATAGAATGGCTACTCCGCAATCGTTAGAGGATGACGATTTAAAGTATCTCTGTAGGAGTTGGTCCACGTCAACAAGGCTCACTTCTGGTAATTTTATGGAATCCAGAAAATGCTGCAGCTGAAGATATCGGTAGAAAGAAGAGCGTGGGACCCCGTATCTGTCCGTTAATTCTGAAAAGGCCTTTACTCTGTCCTCATCCCGCACCTGTCTCAGGAACTCCACCCGAGCGCCCTCCAAGAAGCAAGAGAGAGAGTGTCCACTGCTGTCTCAACAGCCCGGATAGAGATGAAGTGGTGTAGAAAGGTCATTATGCCCCTACTGTGGTGTGACCAAACACTAATGAGCGTGACCATTGTTTTTAAAAGATTTTCATACTTACGGGTCAAGAGAAGCGTTGTTTGTAATAATAATCTAGTAGAGTGCTGAGGAGCAAATTGTTGTTCTATTTGCAACCAGAGGCATTGGGAATCCTCCCTCCACCATATCTTAGCCGCAGCCAGATGAATGGCGTAATAATAAGAGGTAATGTCAGGAAGACCAAGACTGCCTAGACGGGTTGGAAGAGTGAGAATTTTAGTACTCACACGGTGTATTTTAGAATCCTAAACAAAATTGTCCAGTAGTGCCTGTAATGAATGTAAGAGGCGACGAGGAAACGAAAAAGGAAGGCATCTCAACACATAAAGTATTTTGGGGAGATATGTCATCTTAATAATTTGGATTCTAGCAATCCATGACAGGTTCAGCGAGGAATGAGAGCTCAGACCTAATTTAATTGTGTTATAAAGAGCTTCATAGTTACTGCGCACAATGTCAGCTGTGTGAGTAATCTGGATCCCCAAATAAGGGAATCCAAGTGGAGACCAGACGAAGGGTAAGTCGGATTGGAGACGTGCAGCCAGATCCGGGGGAATATTGATGGGGAACAGCAGGGATTTAGATGAATTCAATTTGTAGTATGAGACTTCTGAAAATTCGGAAAGAACTTTCACAATCCGAGGGATGGACCTCGATACGTACAACATCGTCGGCATATAAGCCAATTTTGTGTTCTCTGGTTCCAACACAGGGCCCGGAAATCTCAGGGTCTTGGCGCACTCTCTCAGCCAGTGGCTCCATTGCCAACGCGAATATTAATGGCGAGAGTGGGCATCCTTGCCTCGTTCCGTTTGCAATGGAGAAACCAGAGGAGACAAAGCCTGAGGTCCTTACCCTCGCATTAGGAGAGGAGTAGAGGGCCATTATAGAGGCCTGGAAATCACCCATAATTCCAAATCTGGTCAGTACCTCTCTCAAGTACCCCCAGTGCACTCTGTCAAAAGCTTTCTCAGCGTCTAGTGACAAGAGGGCACTGGGGGTTTGGTCTCTTTCCATTAGCTCTAATAAGTCTAATAATCGTCTGGTGCCATCTGAGGCCTGTCTGGTCGGGATAAACCCCACTTGGTCTGGGTTTATCAAATGCGGCAGCACTTTTATCAGACGAGTGGCTAACACCTTCGCGTAAATTTTCAGGTCACTATTAAGGAGGGCAATAGGTCTAAAATTTGCCGGAGTTGTGGTGGGCTTTCCTGGTTTCGGTAAAGTAGAAATTAGAGCCTCTAGACCCTCCGGCGCTATCTGTCCTTTCGACTGCCAAAAATTAAATAGTTTCAAAAGATAAGGGGCTAGTGGCTGAAGGAAGGAATGGTAGTAGGAATACGTGAATCCGTCAGGACCCGGAGCTGAGCCTTTTTTCATAGTCCTAGTCACATCCTGAATTTCCTTCAGTGAAAAAGGGGCATTCAGAAAATCCATTTGAGTAGGGGATACTCTAGGACAGTGGTGGGGAACGTCCGGCCCCCGGGCCGGGTCCGGCCTGCCATGTTACCTGATCCGGCCCGTGGCCACTTTGCTTTTATTTGTAGCGCGGTCCCTTTAAATCAGCAGCGGTGCGTGCCGGAATTGTCTCCGACCTGAAACATAGTCAGCGTGAGGCGTTCTGTGAAGCAGGAGCCTCAGCACTGTCCAGCTCAGCTCCCGGGAGGATTACAATCACCTCCTGCTTATCTTAAATAAGCAATTCCTCCACCTTGGGAAGTCAGTGAGTAAATCTAAAGGTGTCAGATAAGTAAATAAATAAAGTGTCTGCTCTGTGATCGTCGGCTGTGCAGGGATGAAAACTGTCAGCAGTATAAGAAGGAGCTGCATCCAGAAACATAGCCAAGGGAGGGAGATAAAAATCATGTGAAGCCATGTTAAAATCATATATGTCCACATTGATTTTTATCTACCGTCATTTGGATGTGTTGCTGGATCTCTTTTTGTACCTTGTACTTTGTGTACCTGTGTGTTTTATACTTCAGGCCCTGTGTACCCATGTGCCATATGCCTCAGGCTCAGTGTATCCATGTTCTGTGTACCCATGAGTTGTATGACTCTGGCCCCATGTACCTGTGTGCCATATGCCTCTGTTTCAGTGTACCCATGTACTGTACGCCTCAGGCTCAGTGTACCCATGTGTCGTACACCTCAGGCTCTGTGTTCCCAAGTGCCGTATGCCTCACGCTCATTGTACCCATGTGTCGTATTCCTTGTGCTCCGTGTACCCGTGTGCCGTATGCTTCAAACTCCATGTACTCATGTGCCGTATACCTCAGGCTCTGTCTACCCATGTGCCATATACCTCTGGCCCTGTGTACCCACGTGCTGTGTACCCCATGCTCTGTGTACCCATGTGCTGTATACCTCACGCTCCGTGTAACCATGTGCTGTATACCTCAGGCTCTGTCTACCCTAGTGCTGTCTACCTCAGGCTCTATCTACCCATGTGCAGTATACCTCAGGCCCCAGAAATGGGGTTAGGCTACCTTCACATTTGTGTTTGTGTCTGCATGCATAGTGCATGCAGACACAAACGCAGTGAAAGCAGGGTCATTTTTGTTCATAATGATGTGTCCGCAGCGGAGAATCTCCTCCTGCGGACACATCACTATGGAGCCCGGCCAGCCAATCGGCATGCCCGGGAGGCGGGCCGGAGACAGAGATCAGCGGCAGAGATCTCCTCCGGGCCCCTGGTAAGCTCCGACCGTTGTCAGCGGGCAGAAACATCTGATCTGACAGCTGTTTGAATCTCCTGCGCCGACACAGAGAGGAGATGTCGGCGCGGGGGAACATTCAAACAGCTATCAGATCAGCTGTTTCTCCTCACCGACACCGCCAGCAGATGTAAGTTTAGCATTGTTTTTTAAGTTAATAAATTTATACGGCACGCGAATGATATTCTAAATTTCCAAATGGCCCTTTGCAGAGAAAAGGTTCCTCACCCCTGCTCTAGGGAGTCGGATTTTGTCAAGAAAGTCATTAATAAGCTCTGAGGAGGGTTGTGGAGTCGAGTCGTCAGTGTTTAAACTGTAGAGAGCAGAGTAATAGTTACGAAACTCCTCGGCAATGACAAGAGGATTTCTAATTAAGGATTTGTTTTGAGACACTAAATGCCTGATTTTATTATGTTCCTGTTTTTTCTTGATACGGCGAGCCAGAAGGGTTCCTGCTTGATCCCCCATTCCATAATACTCTGCTTTGGACCTTTCCAAGTTGTATTCAACTTTAGCCAAAAGTAAACCGCGCAATTCCAGACGGGCGTTTGAGAGGTCTGCGAGTATTGTGGGAAGGGGTGTCTGTTTGTGCAAGGTTTCCAGTGACGCAATTTTGGATGTGAGGAGCCTCATTCGCTCTTCCCTAAGTTTTTTTGCTCGTGAAGCTATTTTAAGAAGCATACCTCGAATGTACGCTTTATGCGCTAGCCAGAGGATCTCTGGGTTAGTGTCTCCAGTGTCATTTTGTGTGAAGTACTCATCAATGTGTCCCAAAATCTGCTGTGTGTTGTCAGGGAGGGACAGAAGGTAGTCATTAAGTTTCCAAGTCTTTTGAGGAGGGAAGTGTGAGGGATCTGAAGTTCGTAAGGAGACTGGGGCATGGTCTGACCATGTAATGTGACCAATCTCTGCCTGAAGACAGCATGGTAGAAGATGTTCGTTCACTAAAAAATAGTCTATCCTACTGTATGTGCTATATCTTGGAGACATATATGAGTAGTCTCTCTCGTCCCCATGTAGATAGCACCAGATATCGTGTAGTTGGTGGGAAGATATCAAATTGCCCATATCCGTTCGGCAGTGAGCGGTAGAGGAAGAGTCAAGCCTTCTATTCGGGGGCAGATTGAAGTCCCCAGCAATAATCGTTGGTCCCCTTGTAATCCCCTCAAGTGTTGAAAATAGGGCACGGTGGAATTTCACTTGTCCTGAATTAGGGCCATACACCGAGACCAACGAGTATGCCATATTGTTGAGTAGGACACGAATCACCAGGAATCTGCCCTGAGGATCAGCTATTTCCTCTAGCAATTGGACTGAGACAGATTTGTGTATAACTATTGCTACCCCCGCTTTCTTAACACCCAAAGATGCAAAGAACCTGTGAGGAAACAGACTGTTAGCCATTCTAGGATTATCCTGAGGAAGAAGGTGAGTTTCCTGTAGAAAGATCACTTCACTACGTAACTTTTTGATCTGGCTCCACACAAGGGAGCGCTTACCAGGTGAGTTGAGCCCATTGACATTGATCGTGGAGAACTTCAGAGCCATAATCGTCACTCACTATTCTGGAGTGGGAGAGAGGCAACAAAAGTACAAGAATAATGTGAATATTCTGTTTCTTAGTTTCAGTGTACAATATTTAACTTCTTGCTGTGACTGACCAAAAGGGAGAGGGGTACGGGAAGGATAGGGAAAGTAGGGAGGGAAGGAAGGGTAGGGGAAAAACTATTTACAGTTCTTAAGTAGGACAAAAAGGGTGAATACACCCAAATTAAGTACTAAAACCTCAGATGTAAATTGAGGTACAAATACAGCAAATAGCTGAGTGGGTACCAAGATCATACCCTAGGGGGCAGTCAAATCCCAGAAAAGGGATTATCAATAAAGGGAAAAATAAAGAAAAAGACTAAAGAAGGAAGTGAAGATGAGACCAGTACAAGGTATGTATGAGTAAGAAGGGGGTATGCGAGGGGGGGGGGGATAGAAGACCAGAGGGATGGATGATGTATGTATGTGCTGCAGAAGTGAGGCAAGATCGAAGGAAAAGAAGTAGAGGGAAATAGAGAGAGCCTAGATGAAGGTAGTGCAGTATTAATGACTAAGAAAGGAGAAAAGAGTGATGAGATGAGAGACTGAATATAAGTGAGATTAATGAAAAGGGTTGAGAAAGGAATTAAGAAAAACAGAGAGAAAAGCAATAGGAGAAAAGGCAGGAATAGAGGCCCCAATGACACACAAGCATATTAACCGGTAAATTTAGTACTGTAACAGGTCAGACAGGATCCAGGTGGCGACGCGGGATTCCATCATAGTTGTTTGGATGTTCTCGGGATGGAGAGGCACGATTCTTGGGTGGTATAAGGTCCCACTGCCGCAAATGCTCTTCAGCTTGTAGTGGGGTCAAACAGGCATAAATCACGTTGTCCTGTTTAATCAGCAATTTCATAGGAAATCCCCAACGGTAATCAATCTGGCGGTTCCTCAGGACAGTTGTGACTTCCTGAAAGGCTCTCCTCCTGGCCAGCGTGCCCGCAGATAAATCCGGGAATACAGAGATATGGCTGAATTCCTCCGGTGATCCGGAACCATTCCAGAGAGCCCTCAAGAAGTCGTCTTTCACTTCAAAAAAGTGAATCCTAGCAAGCACATCTCGGGGCAGTGTAGGATCTATTGTGGAAGGTCTGGGGAGCCTGTGGATTCTATCAATGACCACCTCTCCAGGTTGTAAGGCAGGGAGCACAGAGGAAACAAAGTTCTGCAGCAAAGCTCTCAGTTCCCCAGTTGGTACACTCTCAGGGATCCCCCTTAGTTTCACATTATTGCGCCTAGAGCGATCTTCCAAATCCATATGCTTCAGCGCCTGTTTATCCACTTTCTCCTGTAATTCTGCATGGGCATCAAGTAAGGCATTGTGCGACCTCACTAGTTCCCCCATTTTAGCCTCCAGGTGATCCGTGCGACTAGTCAGGGATGTCACCTCACCTCGCACTCCCGCCAGCATACTCTGCATATCTTCCTGTAAGGAGGACCGCAGTCCGGCCAGCAGATCCCTCATGGCTGCATGGGTGATTGGAGTGTCAGCCCTGGGGCCCGAGGCAGAAGAAAAGGAAGTCAGGGACGCCGCTGAATTCCTCCTGGAGGCCCGTGTAGAATGCGGAGGAGAAGAAGGCGGGAACGCCATGTTAACTGCAGCTGCAGTGAGGCTGGGGATGGGGTAGGCACAAAAAAGTCTGTAACCCGGTGAGGGGAAGCTTTTTTCGGGTTTCTTACCCGGCCCATCAGCTGCCCGACCTGTTCAGCAATCCGGCGGTGTTACACTTGTGGGGTCAGTGCCGGTATATGCGGTGGAAAGTCGCGTTGATGTCGGCGGGTCCTCAGAGCTCCCGGTCTATGCGGCCATTCCTAGTCAGCTCCAGGCCACGCCCCCGGAGATCACTATTAAGCCTGCAGACAAAGGTGGGGCTATTGTTCTCCTGGACACAAAGGACTACGTCAAAGAAGCACACAGACAGATGATGGATTTACAATACTACACCAAACTGGACGAGGACCCAACTTCAAAATATATGAGGGAGTTGAGAACACTCATCAAATGTTTAGGTACGGATTCCACAAATCTTCTGGACTTAATTCCTGAGGATCCAAGGATGGGAGTTTTCTATCTGCTTCCCAAGATTCATAAACCAGATAACCCAGGGAGACCGATCATCTCAGGGGTGGGAACATTTACTGAAAGAATCTCTGGGTGGGTGGAAAATTGTCCTTAAACCGCTGGTAAGGAGGACAGACAGCTATATACAGGACACAACAGACCTTCTAAATAAGCTCTCTACAATAGGTCCCCTCCCCGAGAGTACCATCTTAGCCACCATGGATATGGAGTCCTTATATTCTAACATCCCACACGAAGATGGACTTACAGCCTGCTGACTGTTTCTTGAAGCCAATGGGATCCCTTCAGAATCAGTTCTAAAGCTCACCAGATTTATCCTCACCCACAACATTTTCTCTTTTGGTGAAGAACTGTATTTACAACGCACCGGAACTGCCATGGGAAGCAAAATGGCCCCCCAGTATGCCAACCTGTTCATGGCTAAACTGGAAAAAGATTTATTAGCCTCCTGCCCCATCAAACCCTTGGCGTACTTCCGTTTCATTGATGACATCTTAATAATCTGGACTGGAACTGAACATGAACTTCTAAAATTCCATGACAAGTTCAACCAATTTCATCCCAGCATAAACCTGACACTGGACCACTCAAAAACAGAAATTAACTTTCTGGATTCCACCTTAAAAATTCTAAATGGTTCATTCCAGACATCAGTATATCGGAAACCGATTGACCGTGTCACATACCTCAGATGGGACAATTTCCACCCAAAACACATAAAAAAATCTGTTGTCTACAGCCAGGCCCTCAGATATAACCGTATTTGATCCAACCCAGTGGAAGGGGATGAACACTTTAAACCAGCTAAAAAAGACATTTTTAAACCAAGGCTACCACCCCACCTCCATTGAGGATCAGATCATTAAAGCCACAAGGATCCCTAGAAGTCAAGCACTCCAATACAGAGAAAAAGAAGAGAACCACCGTGTTCCCCTGGTGGTGACCTACCACCCACAGCTTGAGGTACTAAGGAAAACTGCCAGGAAACATCATCACATCCTACACAAGGATGACTGACTAAAAATAATATTCAAAGACTCTCCCTTGCTGTGCTACAGGCAGCCTCCCAATTTAAGAAACATCATGGTCCGAAGTTTGATGCCCTCGGATACACCAAAAGGAACTTATCAATGCAATGTGAAGAGCTGCAAGACTTGTGCTCACATAGAGACCAGAGACAGGATACAGATCCCCAACACACAGCAGGATTATAAGATTCCTGGGACTTTCACATGCTTCTCTTCCAATGCGTATATTTAATTATGTGCACCATTTGCCCAGTAGGTTCTTTCTATGTTGGTGAGACTGGGCAGCGTCTAAGAGCAAGGATGAGCTCTCATTGTCACACAATTACACACGAAAAAATCAATTTTCCAGTAGCAGAGCATTTTTCTGGCCAGGGACATAACATTGATAATATGTTTTAATTTTGAGAGGTAATTTCAAATCCCAAAAACATTGAAGAGTCTGTGAATCCAAGCTAATTAGAAGCTTCAATTGTATAGAGAATGGTTTGAACATCGCTGATGGTTTTATGGCTCATTACCACATCTAAACAATGTTGTTCAAAGACATGGAAATCTTAGACACCAGGTTTTCTTATAATTTAGTGTCCTAAAGACTTTATGACCACCGAGCCTGCCTGTTTAAAGATCCTCTCCAAGGCTGCTTTGTTTATTTTTCCAAATGTCCTGTCCCTGTAATGTTTATGCAGTCAAATGTACAATCATTTTAGTTGTGCATGTATATATTTTGAGTTTTATTCAATATCTTGTCATACCATGCCTGATGAAGAGACCTGAGTTGTCTCGAAAGCTCGCCTTATAACATCATTTATTTTATTTTTGTTAGCCATTAAAAGGTATCACAACTACAAGATTTTTATCTTGTTTCTTACAAGATGTGTGTACTACCAAAAATCCTTTTTGTTTTCAGACCAATACCACTATCAGTACCTAAAAAATGGCTTCAGAAATTACAGAGTCAACTGATAACGTATACATGGAAGAAAAGCAAGCCTAGGTTTGCGAGGTTTACTCTGGAGAAAGACAGTATGAGAGGAGGATTGGGTCTTCGTAACCTACCAGTTTACCACAATTTTACCATTATTAGACTTAGCCAAAGTTGGTATAAGGTTGGAGAAGTGCCATCTTGGGTATCTTTGGAGGAGGCCTCGGGTGGGGGGTGGGGGGTGGCTCACTCAACATGGCAATAGTCTCTTATCTCTGAGACTCGAAGAAACGACTCCCGAGAGCTGTTGTTGTGAGGGCGGTCTTCCACTCCTGGAAGGTACTTCATGAGATGTCACGTAGGAGTCATCAAACAGCACCTCCGTTCTGGATGTCTATAGATGTCTTGAGACATCTTTCCGCTCAAATAAAGATTGATACTTGGAAGGCGGCTGGAGCTTGGAACGTCTCGGACATTATTGACGAGAAAAATATTCTGCTTCCATTTCAAGTTTTACAAAAGAGATATTCCCTTCAAGACGTAGAAATTAATATATGGCGACATATACGAGAGTTATTTGAGAAACACAATGTAAACCTCTTCCTACCAAAGAATATAATTCAGATGTTCCAGTATCTTAGGAACCAACTCTTTTGGAAAACAGGTGCCATCTATACCCAAATCAATCAAGACAATTCTTTAATTAAGTCATCGTATATTGAGGCGTGGTAAAGAGAACTGCATGTTAAAATCTCGATTAAAGAAATGCAAAAAATCTTAGAATATGTATATAAGTCTATTCCATGTATGACTTTGATAGAAACATATTACAAACTGTATACTAGATGGTACCTTACCCCTATTAGATTCCACATGATCCAAGAACCAAATTCTTCCCTTTGCTAGAGAGAATGTGGACATGTGGGGACTCTAAAACATGTGTCTTGGGGATGTAGATTTCTCAGAAACTTTTGGAAACAAATTCAAGACATTATCCTTAACATTACGGGGGTGACAATTCATCTTACTCCGAAACTGGTACTCCTTCTATTGGGTATAGATGCCTTTCACAAACAACATAGATATATCATTATTCATATACTGCTAGATCCAAATACCAATATTGCTTCTCATTGGAGGCACGCCGCCCCCCATTGGCCCAGAAAACCATAGCTAAACCCGCAGCTCACAAAGCTTGTGAGCACTTCTTCTCCCTTAGAAACAATCTTTTACACAAATAGCCAGCTAAATGGGAGCACTGAGATTCCTACTGGGCATCACTTCACTAGACTCAGACTGTTATTTAATAACACCCTGTCATCTATTTACCATTTAACGTTAATTTAGAGAGACGTTACGGACGGGACATTACGATTAACCAACCAACATTATATGTCATCATATATCATTTATTGACTTCCAGAAGATTTGTACATAGTTTGCTCTGTTCTATATTTTATTTACGGTAGTTTCTTTTCTTTTTTTCTTTATGTAACAATGCATCTGAGTTCTGTCTTGCTATTTATCTGCATGTATACTTACTTATATACTTGTTTGTATCTCATATGTTTTCTATCATTTTATGTAGCATATGTGTAATCATATTGTGATCAAATAATACCTTATAATGATAAAATGTTGATAAAAACCATTTGAATTGGTAAGCATGACACTAAAGCTTAAATGTTTACCATTAAGCCACCATTTTTTATTTTAAAAGCCTGGTTTCTAGGTTCAGGATCAAGTTCGTGTCAAGTCTGGTCCCAAACTTGGACTTTAAAAAAAGTTCAGTTGGATCTGCCGAACCCAAAGATCGGCAGGTTCGACCACCTCTACTAATGGAGAAACATAGTTCCTAGTTGATGTATTTGTCTTATTTTAAAACAGAAGAGCTTGTACACTTCATCAGATTGGTCTTCTAGCAACTTTGAAAATAATTTCCACACTTGAGATGTCCATACAGTTTGGTCCAGAAATATTTGGACAGTGGCAGCATTTTTGTGATTTCAGCTCTGCAGGCCACTATTTTTTAATTAAAATGAAATAACCGAGATGAAATTGAAGTGTAGAATTTCAGATTTAACTAAACCGGTTGAACAAAAATAAGAATTGCAACCATTTTTCTACAAAAACTCATATCAGGGGCACAAAAGTAATTGGACAAATTTACTTTACCATAAATAAAATGTTCATTTTAAATACTTTGTAGAGAATCCTTTTCAGGCAATGGTTGTCTGATGTCTAGAAGCCATGGATGTCACCAAACTCTGGGTTTTCTTCTTTGTGATGCTTTGCAGTGGCCTGACCTTAATCCGATTGAGATGCTGGCGTGAGATTTTAAAAAGGCAGTTCTCGCACCCTAACCCTAAAACAGGGCTAAATTACAATACTTTTACTAAGATGAGTGGCCAAAATTCCTCCAGAGCGTTGTAAAAGACTTATTGTCAGTTGCCACAAAAGCTTGATTGAAATTGTTGGTGCTAAGGGTGCTCCAACCAGTTATTAGGTTTAGGGGGCAATCATTTTTTCACACAGGGCCCTGTAGGTTTGGATTTCTTTTTTCCTAAATAATAAAGACCTTCATATAAAAACAGCATTTTGTTTTCACATGTGTTATCTTTGTCTATAATTTAAATTTGTTTGGAGATCTGAAACAATTAACTGTGACAAACATGCAAAAGAATAAGAAATCTGGAAGGGGGCAAAAATGTTTTCACACCACTGTAACTGTATCTTTGATAAGTGTTGGTAAACTG
>JARQOC010002373.1:0-26090 GCA_033576535.1 Allobates femoralis | reverse complement strand
AGAGAGCGCGACCGAGAAGGGGGGGGGGAGAGGAGAGAGCGCGACCGAGAAGCGGGGGGGGGGGGGGGGAGAGCGCGACCAAGAAGGGGGGGGGGGGGGGAGAGAGAGAGCGTGACCGAGAAGGAGGGGGGGGGGAGAGCGCGACCGAGAAGGGGGGGGAGAGAGAGCGCGACCGAGAAGGGGGGGGGGAGAGAGCGCGACCGAGAAGGGGGGGGGGGGAGAGAGCGCGACCGAGAAGGGGGGGGGGAAGAGAGCGCGACCGAGAAGGGGGGGGGGGGGGAAGAGAGCGCGACCGAGAAGGGGGTGGGGGGTGGGGAAGAGAGCGCGACCGAGAAGGGGGGGGGGAGAGAGCGCGACCGAGAAGGGGGGGGGGGAGAGAGCGCGACCGAGAAGGGGGGGGGGAGAGAGAGCAGCGGACCGAGAAGGGGGGGGGGGAGAGAGCGCGACCGAGAAGGGGGGGGGGAGAGAGAGCGCGGACCGAGAAGGGGGGGGGAGAGAGCGCGACCGAGAAGGGGGGGGGGAGAGAGTGCGACCGAGAGAGGGGGGGGGGGGGGGGGGAGAGAGAGAGCGCGACCGAGAAGGGGGGGAGAGAGCGCGACCAAGGGGGGGTTGGGAGAGAGCGCGACCGAGAAGGGGGGGGAGAGAGCGCGACCAAGGAGGGGGGGGAGAGAGCGCGACGAGAAGGGGGGGGGGGGAGAGAGCGCGACGAGAAGGGGGGGAGGAGCGCGACCAAGGAGGGGGGGGAGAGAGCGCGACCGAGAAGGGGGGGGGTGGGAGAGAGCGGCCGAGAAGGGGGGGGGAGGGAGCGGCCGAGAGGGGGGGGGGGGGGGGAGAAGAGCGGCCGAGAAGGGGGGGGGGGGGAGGGAGAAGAGCGGCCGAGAAGGGGGGGGGAGGGAGAAGAGCGGCCGAGAAGGGGGGGGGGAGGGAGAAGAGGCGGCCGAGAAGGGGGGGGGGGGGAGGGAGGAGAGAGCGGCCGAGAAGGGGGGGGGGTGGGGAAGGGGAGAAGAGCGGCCGAGAAGGGGGGGGGGGGGGAAGAGCGGCCGAGAAGGGGAGGGGGGGGGGGGAAGAGGGCGGCCGAGAGGGGAGGGGGAGGAGAGCGGCCCGAGAGGGAGGGAGGGGAGGGGGCAGGGGGGAAAAGAGCGGCCGAGAGGGGGGAGAGCGCCAGTTGGAGGGAGGGATGGGTTTTTGGAGGGATTATGCTCACCTATCTGAGATTATCAGGATCCCGCAGTGTCACCTCTTCAGCAGCCTCACATGGATTGTACAGACAGCAGCCTCCACTTGGAGAGATGAGCAGTGATGAAATGTCTCCACCGGGAGGAAAAATCCATAATACCTAGAACAGAAAAAAAATAAGGGAAATAAGAATCACAATGAAGACGCGATATATCTCCTCCCTGACTCCTATGGACACTAGGTAAAATTGATCCATATAGTCCGAGTACAGAACACGTTCCCTGTTTTGCCCCAAATGCCAACACTCTCCTTCCCTGCATCCCCCCCTCTCCGTATGCAGCCCAGTGCAAGTAACATCGCACACTTTTCAGCAGTATCACCACCCTCTTCATCACACAGCCCCATGGATGCCCATGTATACACCCCACACAGCGAACCCTGGAAGCCCGTGTATACACCCCACACACAGCCCCCTAGAAGCCCCTGTATACACCCAACACCACACAAAGCCCCCTGGATACCCCTGTATACACCCAACACCACACAAAGCCCCTGGATACCCTGGATGCTCCTGTATACACCCCACACAGCCCCCTGGAAGCCCCTGTACACACCCCACACAGCCCCCTGAACGCCCCTGTTACACACCCCACACAGCCCCTGGAAGCCCCTGTACACACCCCACACAGCCCCCTGGAAGCCCTGTACACACCCACACAGCCTCCTGGATGCCCCTGTACACACCACACACAGCCTCCTGGATGCCCCTGTACACACCCACACACAGCCCCCTGGATGCCCTGTATACACCCCACACCACACACAGCCCCCTGGATGCCCCTGTATACACCCCACACCACACACAGCCCCTGGATGCCCCTGTATACACCCCACACCACACACAGCCCCTGGATGCCCCTGTATACACCCCACACCACACACCAAGCCCCCTGGATGCCCTGTATACACCCCACACCAACACAGCCCCCTGGATGCCCCTGTATACACCCCACACCACACACAGCCCCCTGGATGCCCCTGTATACACCCACACACAGCCCCTGTATACACCACACACCCCCTGGATGCCCCGTATACACCCCACACCACACACAGCCCCTGGATGCCCCTGTATACACACACACACACCAACACCCCTGGATGCCCCTGTATACACACACCACACACACACAGCCCCGCCTGTATACACCACACAGCCCCCTGGATGCCCCTGTATACACCACACCACACACAGCCCCTGTATGCCCCCGTATCTATACACCACACAACAGCCCCTATGCCTGTATAACACCAACACAGCCCCCTGGATGCCCCTGTATACACCACACCACACACAGCCCCCTGGATGCCCCCGTATACACCCCACACCACACACAGCCCCTGGATGCCCCTGTATACACCACACACACGCCCCCTGGATGCCCCTGTATACACCACACCACACACCAGCCCCTGTATACACCACACAGCCCCCTGGATGCCCCCGTATACACCACACCACACACAGCCCCCTGGATGCCCCCGTATACACCACACCACACAGCCCCCCCTGGATGCCCCCGTATACACCACACCACACACAGCCCCCTGGATGCCCCGTATACACCACACCACACACAGCCCCCTGGATGCCCCCGTATACACCCCACACCACACACAGCCCCCTGGATGCCCCTGTATACACCCACAACACACACAGCCCCTGGATGCCCCTGTATACACCACACACCACACACAGCCCCCTGGATGCCCCCGTATACACCACACCACACACAGCCCCC
This sequence comes from Allobates femoralis, assembly GCA_033576535.1. NCBI lineage: Eukaryota > Metazoa > Chordata > Amphibia > Anura > Aromobatidae > Allobates > Allobates femoralis. The sequence continues at coordinate 23,112 of JARQOC010002373.1, read as the reverse complement.
TGGATGCCCCGTATACACCACACCACACAGCCCCCCCTGGATGCCCCCGTATACACCACACCACACAGCCCCCCTGGATGCCCCGTATACACCACACCACACACAGCCCCCTGGATGCCCCCGTATACACCACACCACACACAGCCCCTGGATGCCCCCGTATACACCACACCACACAGCCCCCCTGGATGCCCCGTATACACCACACCACACACAGCCCCCTGGATGCCCCCGTATACACCACACCACACACAGCCCCCTGGATGCCCCCGTATACACCACACCACACACAGCCCCCTGGATGCCCCCGTATACACCACACCACACACAGCCCCCTGGATGCCCCCGTATACACCACACCACACACAGCACCCCTGGATGCCCCCGTATACACCACACCACACACAGCACCCCCTGGATGCCCCCGTATACACCACACAGCACCCCCTGGATGCCCCCGTATACACCACACAGCACCCCCTGGATGCCCCCGTATACACCACACAGCACCCCTGGATGCCCCCGTATACACCACACAGCACCCCTGGATGCCCCCGTATACACCACACAGCACCCCCTGGATGCCCCCGTATACACCACACAGCACCCCCTGGATGCCCCCGTATACACCACACAGCACCCCCTGGATGCCCCCGTATACACCACACCACACACAGCCCCCTGGATGCCCCTGTATATACCCCCACACCACACACAGCCCCCTGGATGCCCCTGTATATACCCCACACCACACACAGCGCCCGGGTTCCTTCTCCCACCTCAGTCCTCTTCTCGCTGCTCTCCTTCCTCTCCCCGGCACAGGCTGCTCCAGAGGCCGCACAGATCAGCACAGCCCGCCCGCTCCACAACACTGACTGAGGAACGCTGCTGTAGCTTCCATTGGACGGAGTAGGCCCCGCCCATTCCAGTGACGTCATGATTTTATGAAATCACTCCGCCCCTCCAAAATTCAACTCTGATCTAGACGCTACCCATGCTTATTATTGATGACTGCTAAATGATAGCGAGTGCAGGGGGATAAGAGATCAGCGATGGTGGATGACCATGTGTATGTATACTGTGTATGTGTATGTATACTGTATATGTGTATGTGTATGTGTATGTATACTGTGTATGTGTATGTGTATGTATACTGTGTATGTGTATGTATACTGTGTATGTGTATGTGTATGTATACTGTATATGTGTATGTATACTGTATATGTGTATGTATACTGTGTATGTGTATGTATACTGTGTATGTATACTGTATATGTGTATGTATACTGTATATGTGTATGTATACTGTGTATGTATACTATGTGTATGTATACTGTATATGTGTATGTATACTGTATGTGTATGTATACTATGTGTGCTCTATATATGTATGTGTATGTATACTGTATATGTGTATGTATACTGTATATGTGTATGTATACTGTATGTGTATGTATACTATGTGTGCTCTATATTTTGTATGTGTATGTATACTGTATATGTGTATGTATACTGTATATGTGTATGTATACTGTGTATGTATACTGTGTATGTGTATGTATACTGTGTATGTGTATGTATACTATGTGTATGTATACTGTATATGTGTATGTATACTGTATATGTGTATGTATACTGTGTATGTATACTATGTGTATGTATACTGTATATGTGTATGTATACTGTATGTGTATGTATACTATGTGTGCTCTATATATGTATGTGTATGTATACTGTATATGTGTATGTATACTGTATATGTGTATGTGTACTGTGTATGTATACTGTGTATGTGTATGTATACTATGTGTGCTCTATATATGTATGTGTATGTATACTGTATATGTGTATGTATACTGTATATGTGTATGTATACTATGTGTGCTCTATATATGTATGTGTATGTATACTGTATATGTGTATGTATACTATGTGTGCTCTATATATGTTATGTGTATGTATACTGTATATGTGTATGTATACTGTATATGTGTATGTGTACTGTGTATGTATACTGTGTATGTGTATGTGTATGTATACTGTATATGTGTATGTATACTGTGTATGTGTATGTGTATGTATACTGTGTATGTGTATGTATACTGTATATGTGTATGTATACTGTGTATGTGTATGTATACTGTATATGTGTATGTATACTGTGTATGTGTATGTGTATGTATACTGTATATGTGTATGTATACTGTATATGTGTATGTGTATGTATACTGTATATGTGTATGTATACTGTATATGTGTATGTGTACTGTGTATGTATACTGTGTATGTGTATGTATACTGTGTATGTGTATGTATACTGTGTATGTGTATGTATACTGTATATGTGTATGTGTATGTATACTGTATATGTGTATGTGTATGTATACTGTATATGTGTATGTATACTATGTGTGCTCTATATATGTATGTGTATGTATACTATGTGTGTGTATGTATACTGTATAGTGTGTATGTATACTATGTGTGCTCTATATATGTATGTATACTATGTGTGTGTATGTATACTATGTGTGTGTATGTATACTGTATATGTGTATGTATACTATGTGTGTGTATGTATACTATGTGTGTGTATGTATACTGTGTATGTGTATGTATACTGTATATGTGTATGTATACTGTGTATGTGTATGTATACTGTATATGTGTATGTATACTGTATATGTGTATGTATACTGTATATGTGTATGTATACTATGTGTGCTCTATATATGTATGTGTATGTATACTATGTGTGTGTATGTATACTATGTGTGTGTATGTATACTATGTGTGTGTATGTATACTGTATATGTGTATGTATACTATGTGTGCTCTATATATGTATGTGTATGTATACTATGTGTGTGTATGTATACTATGTGTGTGTATGTATACTGTATATGTGTATGTATACTATGTGTGTGTATGTATACTATGTGTGTGTATGTATACTGTGTATGTGTATGTATACTGTATATGTGTATGTATACTGTATATGTGTATGTATACTATGTATGTGTATGTATACTATGTGTGCTCTATATATGTATGTGTATGTATACTGTATATGTGTATGTATACTGTATATGTGTATGTGTACTGTGTATGTATACTGTGTATGTGTATGTATACTGTATATGTGTATGTATACTGTGTATGTGTATGTGTATGTATACTGTATATGTGTATGTATACTGTATATGTGTATGTGTATGTATACTGTATATGTGTATGTATACTGTATATGTGTATGTGTATGTATACTGTATATGTGTATGTATACTATGTGTGCTCTATATATGTATGTGTATGTATACTATGTGTGCTCTATATATGTATGTGTATGTATACTATGTGTGTGTATGTATACTATGTGTGTGTATGTATACTATGTGTGCTCTATATATATATGGTGTATGTGCACGTATATGTGTATAATATATGTATAAGTGCATGTATAGTACAGTATTGGACAAAAGTATTGACACCCCTGCAATTCTGTCAGATAATCCTCAGTTTCTTCCTGAAAATGATTGCAATCACAAATTCTTTGCTATTATTATCTTCATTTAATTTGTCTTCAATGAAAAAAACAAAAGAGAATGAAGCAAAAAGCAAAACATTGATCATTTCACACAAAACTCCAAAAATGGGCCGGACAAAAGTATTGGCACCCTCAGCCTAATACTTGGTTGCACAACCTTTAGCCAAAATAACTGCGATCAGCCGCTTCTGGTAACCATCAATGAGATTCTTACAATGCTCTGCTGGAATTTTACACCATTCTTCTTTGGCAAACTGCTCCAGGTCCCTGATATGTGAAGGGTGCCTTCTCCAAACTGCCATTGTTACATCTCTCCACAGGTGATCTATGAGATTCAGGTCTGGACTCCTTGCTGCCACCTTACAAGTCTCCAGTGCTTTCTCTCAAACCATTTTCTAGAGCTTTTTGAAGTGTGTTTTGGGTCATTGTCCTGCTGGAAGACCCATGACCTCTGAGGGAGACCCAGCTTTCTCACACTGGGCCCTACATTATGCTGCACAATGTGTTGGTAGTCTTCAGACTTCATAATGCCATGCACACGGTCAAGCAGTCCAGTGCCAGAGGCAGCAAAGCAACCCCAAAACATCAGGGAACCTCCGCCATGTTTGACTGTAGGGAGCGTGTTCTTTTCTTTGAATGCCTCTTTTTTTCTCCTGTAAACTCTATGTTGATGCCTTTGCCCATAAAGCTCTACTTTTGTCTCATCTGACCAGAGAACATTCTTCCAAAACGTTTTAGGCTTTCTCAGGTAAGTTTTGGCAAACTCCATCCTGGCTTTTTTATGTCTCGGGGTAAGAAGTGGGGTCTTCCTGGGTCTCCTACCATACAGTCCCTTTTCATTCAGATGCCGACGGATAGTACGGGTTGACACTGTTGTACCCTCGGACTGCAGGGCAGCTTGAACTTGTTTGGATGTTAGTCGAGGTTCTTGATCCACCATCCGCACAATCTTGCGTTGAAATCTCTCGTCAGTTTTTCTTCTCCGTCCACATCTAGGGAGGTTAGCCACAGTGCCATGGGCTTTACACTTCTTGATGACACTGCGCACGGTAGGCACAGGAACATTCAGGTCTTTGGAGATGGACTTGTAGCCTTGAGATTGCTCATGCTTCCTCACAATTTGGTTTCTCAAGTCCTCAGACAGTTCTTTGGTCTTCTTTCTTTTCTCCATGCTCAATGTGGTACACACAAGGACACATGACAGAGGTGGAGTCAACTTTAATCCATGTCAACTGGCTGCAAGTGTGATTTAGTTATTGCCAACACCTGTTAGGTGCCACAGGTAAGTTACAGGTGCTGTTAATTACACTAATTACAGAAGCATCACATGATTTTTCTAACAGTGCCAATACTTTTGTCCACTCCCTTTTTTATGTTTGGTGGAATTAGATCCAATTTGGCTTTAGGACAATTCTTTTTGTGTTTTTTTCTTTGAAAACAAATTAAATGAAGATAATAATAGCAAAGAATTTGTGATTGCAATCATTTTCAGGAAGAAACTGAGTATTATCTGACAGAATTGCAGGGGGGTCAATACTTATGGCCATGAATGTATATATACAGCTCTGGCAAAAATTAAGAGACCACTGCAAAATTTTCAGTTTCTCTGATTTTTCTCTTTCTAGGTATATTTTTGAGTAAAATGTACACTGTTCTTTTATTCTATAAACTACTGACAACATATCTAAAGATTTTGTATTTATTTGCAGCAAATGAGAAATTGTCAAAATAATAAAAAAGAAACATCAGACCTCAAATAATGCAAATAAAACAAGTCCAGGGCGGACTGGCTTAGGTGGCAGGGAGGCATCTGCCCCCCAGGCCGGTGGTATTGTCCCAGTTTAGGGCCAAAGCCGCCGCAATGACAGCAGGACCCGGGAAGCAGGTGGCGGGCCGTGGCAGGCAGCGGGGTGGAGGCCGGTAAGTGAAGCAGCACCCCTTCCCCCCTGCTCTTCACCCGGCTATCTCCATTAGCACCCCCCCCCGGTCCTCGCTTGGGCTCCGGCTGGAAGAAGTAGACTGCCCCCAGGGCATGGTCTGCCAGCCGGCCCCTGAAACAAGTTCATATTCATTTAGAAACAACAGTGTTTAACTCGGGAAGAGTCCAGAAATCAATATTTGGTGGAATAACCATGATTTGTAATCACAGCTTTCATACGTCTTGGCCGCTTTCCACCAGTCTTTCTCACTGATTTTGGGTGACCTTATGCCGCTCCTGGCACAATAATGTCAGTAGTTCTTCATTGTTTGATGGCTTGTGACTATCCATCTTCCTCTTGATTACATTCCAGAGGTTTTCAATGGGGTTCAGGTCTGGAGATTGGGCTGGCCATGACAGGGTCTTGATGTGGTGCTCCTTCATCCGCACATTGATTGACCTAGCTGTGTGGCATGGGGGGCATTGTCCTGCTGGATAAACCAGTCCTCACAGTTGGGGCACATTGGCTGAGCAGAAGGAAGCAAGTGTTTTTCAAGGATAACCTTGTATGCGGCTTGATTCATACGTCCTTCACAAAGATTAACCGGCCCAATTCCAGCCTTGCTGAAGCATCCCCAGATAATCACCGGTCCTACACCATATTCAAAGTGAGTGTAAGACACTGTGGCTTGTACCTCTCCAGGTCTCCATATAACCATTAGATGACCTATATCTGCAGGTAAGTAGAATTTGGGGATGACAAGTTTCCTTTAATAAACCTTTTATAGACAGCTAATTTGTAGATATCACTTTGGTAGGTAAGGTCGGCTTCACACCACGGTTTTGTGCATCAGGTTCTGTCTGGTTTGCCCCAGACAGAACCTGATCCGGTTTTGCTCCCCATGTATACCTATGGTGCCGAATTAGTCCTATTTGACCATCCGATTTTGTGTATAAGGTGCTGGATTGGTTTTTGTCCGGTTTTGCATTGTGGCCAAAATTGCAGCCTGCAGCATTTTTTTGCTCTGATGAAAAAATTGGACAGAAATGGATCTGGGGCAATCCGTCACCCATAACATGGGAGTTTGTGGGTGCTGGATGCATGAAAAAATCAGATTTTTTTTCCAGATCCATTTTTTTTGCACAAAACATGCTCAGAAATCCTGCTGTTCTAACTTCAGCACCATGGACAGCAGTATTTCATGCACAGGCTGTGAATTAAAGGGATCCTGTCACCTCCAAAACGCCTCCTAAGCTAGCAAAACATGTCCCTGCAGCATCCCATCACTAATCTCACACTTCTTTTGTCTCCTAAAAGCATCGTGTGAAAGTGCATAAAAACCTTTTAATACTCCCTCATCAGTGATTATAATTAGCAGGAGCTATATTATTTAGTCACTAGGGGGTGCTGTTTTGCAGCTCTAGGATCCACCCTCTCTCTGTCTGTACTGCTGTGAAACTGAAGGCAGGACTAATGATTTGCATTCTGTGAGTGATAGAGAGGGGGAGGGTAAAGCCTGCACATCACAGCAGAACACACAGAGACAGGGTGGATCCTGGAGCTGCAAAACAGCCCGCCCAGGTGACTAAAGAATATGGCCCCTGCTAATGAGTGAGTATTAAAACGTTTTTATGCACTTTCACAGGATGCTTTTAGGAGACAAAAGAAGTGTGAGATTAGTGATGGGATGCTGCAGGGACATGTTTTGCTAGCTTAGGAGGCGTTTTGGAGGTGACAGGATCCCTTTAAGAATTGTTGAGAATTTTCACAATGGAGCAATCTGCTTTTTTTTTTTCCTCCTTTTTTTCTATTTTGCTATCCAACTAGAACCTATATTTTATCAGGTGTAGTTATATAGTTAGCGCTGGGTCCACCATTACTCTTATTTGTAAAAGGATCCCTTTAAGCACCATGGACAGCGGCAGAGCAGACACAGGCAGACTTCAGCACCATGGACAGCAGCAGAAGACGAATCCTGCATAAAACCGGATCGAGGCCATATTTGCCCACACTTTCTGCACATCCTGTCCTATCAGGTTCTGTCTGGTGGATCCTGCAAAAAACAGGATCAACCCTGAGAGGCAAAAACCGTGGTGTGAAGCCGGCCCAAACTGCTGCATCAACACATGACTGACAGCCTGCTCTGCAGCATGTGTGTGCAACGTGTGTGCAAAGTGTGTGCACAGCAGGCTGTGAATAAAGAGAATATTTCAGCTCACTCCTCATATGTGATCTTAGGGGTGAGCTGAAAGCTTTCTTCACATTACAGTACTTGCTTTTTGTGCTCCCTTCTTGACTTAGCATCAGAAATAACTTTTTGACAGTCCAGGTTGTCTGCACATGTTTTATTGTTCTGGGGCGTCTTGTTGTATATTGGATTTTTTCTTGTCCGGATTTCTATCATGGATAATAGTACTACCAATCCCAGGCTGGAGTGGGCTGCCAATCTCTCTTGTAGCGGTAGTGCCATTACAACTGACGCTGGCACAGGATTACAGAATGTGACTTGGGGGACTCGTATCTGGTGGGACCATACCACCCTGGAGAACTGTCTGTGAGGGGACTCATATCTGGTGGGACCATACCACCCTGGAGAACTGTCTGTGAGGGGACTCATATCTGGTGGGACCATACCACCCTGGAGAACTGTCTGTGAGGGGACTCGTATCTGATGGGACCATACCGCCCTGGAGAACTGTCTGTGAGGAGGACTCGTATCTGGTGGGACCATACCACCCTGGAGAACTGTCTGTGAGGGGACTCGTATCTGGTGGGACCATACCACCCTGGAGAACTGTCTGTGAGGGGACTCGTATCTGGTGGGACCATACCACCCTGGAGAACTGTCTGTGAGGGGACTCGTATCTGGTGGGACCATACCGCCCTGGAGAACTGTCTGTGAGCGGGACTCGTATCTGGTGGGACCATACCACCCTGGAGAACTGTCTGCAAAATAATCTGATCCTGCGCACATTACTAATGAAAAAATCCCAACTACACTTTATTCTAATGAATTTGTACAGGAAAGGAATACGATCCCATCAGAGGGGTGCACTAAATTACTCCAGTTTATTGTTCATTATGAGGACATTGAACTCAAAAAAGTTCAAAATGACATTTCTATACAGAAGAATGTAATAAAAATGTGGTTTCTATTGAAAGGTTTGAATCTTTGAGTAAAGGGCCCGTTACACGCTTCAATGTCACAGCGATACGACCAACGATCCAACTTGGCCTGGATCACTTGAACGTCGTTGATTGATCGCTAGTGAGGTGTCACATGTACAAATATATTGAATGACGCAGCAATGATTCCGCGACAAGCCGATATTAGCGGTCGTGTGGATGCCTATGCTCCTCAGTTCTGAATAGGCAAAGTCGTAAACGAGATTGTTATCGAGGTGTCACACAGAACGATGCTGCAGGCTGAACGGACGATCAACGACTGATTTATGGTCCTGTTAATAAACCTGCGATCAATGATCAGCCGACTTATCGTGGGTCGTATCTACGTGTCACACACAACGACGTTGCTGCACCGCCCCAAAAGCTGTGACGTACTAACGATGTCATTAACGATATCGTAGCGTGTAACGGGCCCTAGAGGAGGTTGAAGGCAAAATTGCCGATCTTGAAAACCAGATCATTTCCTACAAAAAAAAGAAAACTAGACCCCGACATTATGGACTATGAGAAGGATGAAGTATTCGATCGGGGCAGGGGGGAGAAGTGGCCTCGTACTCCTAAATCCATTTTGAAGAATCGCAGAAACACAAACAAAAATAGAAATCTCAAACCTTCCCCATCACTTTCTCCTCACCTGAGACTGTGGCTTCTGATGTGTCAGTAGATGAATCTAATTATGAGACTCCGTCTACTAGTCCACAGCTCCGCTACTTCAAAAGTCGCGGTAGAAGAAAGAGACGCAAACACCGTACCGCCATCAGGTTACTACGGAGTCAGAGCAAACGACAATGAATGTTAGAAATTTGTCATCTCATCAACTGTCAACCGCTGAGTAGATCTAAATGTGAGACAAAATGCACATAGGTCTTATCTCTAGGTAGAATGGGGCAATCGCCCGATGGAATTTGCTCACATGGTCTGGTTGTGTGAACAACAACCAGTATTAGTGCTATTAAGGGACCGTCACACGACAATATTGCTAGGAATTTCACTGGCAATTTGCTGGTTGCAGTGAAATCATGGACACATTGTTACATTTCTACACAGCAACAAGATAGAACAATGTGTCCATGATTTCACTGCAGCCAGGGAAATTGCCCAGCAATATTGGCGTGTGTGACAGTATCTTTACAGCTGCTGCTGGATCCACACCTCCACGTGTAACATGGCAAACAACTGGAAACAGGACAAAGTGACGGTGATGGAAAAACCAGAACCCAAGAAGTCTGGTGTAATGGTGTGACTTTATTCTGACGCATTTCAGAGCAGCCTCTGCTCCTTTTTCAGGGATCAGGTTTAGGAAGGAGCAGCGGCTGCTCCGAAACGCATCTGAATAAATTGACACCATTGCACCAGACTTTTGGGTCCCGGTTTTCCCATCCAGCAGCGCTGATCACCGGCACTTCATCCTGTTCCTGACCGCGGAGTGTAGTCGTCTCTCCAGGGGGATGAACTTTGCTCCTTTTGATCATAGGTTGGACATTTTGGACATTGTTAAGGACATAAACAAATTCATTCAGGATTTAACCATCAAAACCACTTTAGGTCAGGAGAGTCTGAGGTTACAGCCCTTCTATTAATTATTGCCAATCATTTTCAGAATCTTGATTTTTGTGAATAACAGGTTTTATTCCACCTAAAAGAATGAAATCCCTCACAGAACGTCTCTGACTAATAGTCACTGATTTTTCAACAAAGATTCCGGATTTTTATCCAGTTCAAAGTAGAAGATCTGCAATGGATACATTTCAGGACATTGTCACCAGGAAGAATCTCTGTGAAACACCTATCGAAAGGAAATCCCTCATTTAACCAAAGATGAAAGTATTGCATTGAAAAACCTAATAAAAAATTAAAATCTGGTTATAAAAATGTCTGATGAGGCGGCTCTGTAGTGGTCATGAATGACATTGATTATGTGGCTGATAGAGTCGCACTTATAAGACAGGAACACTTATCAATGCACATTAATAAACCACCCGGTCACCACATTGAGGTGCGTTGTCATTTCAACTGGGTCCCTGACTTCCTACCTATTTTCTGGCACATCTTTGATTCATTTTTATAGGCAGACTGATACCTGAGAGTAATAGAGAACATTATATTAAATGTGGTCAAACTCCGTACAAAACCTGCACATTGTTGTTTAAAACTAATCATTTCTACAATTACAATCAGAGTGAAAAATTCAGTATAAAAAGCATCTTAAACAGCAACCGTGATCACGTAGTTTATGTTGCGGAATGCACAAATATGTTGGTTCAACTATCCGTAAACTCAAATTTAGACTCGGGGGGCGCCTTTATGACATTGAGGAGCCCACAGATGGGAACATCTCGAATATCTCAACATTTTGTGGTATGTCACAAACACAGCAAAACTGGTCTACGTGTAGATGCGATAGAAGACGTACCGGAAGATGTTAGGGGTGGTAATCACACTGATGCATTGCGCAACAGAGAGGCTTACTGGATATTCTCTCTGAACACATTTGCTCCATCAGGGCTTAATCTCAGATGAGAAATTATGTTACACTACCAAGAGGATAACACTGAGCCCAAATGGAAAGGAGAGAGAACAAGGAAAGGGTTATTTTGTGTGTGGAGTTCTTTGTACAGTTATTTTGTAGTTGATGCTTACAGGAAATGTATTCATGCACATATATATTGTCTGCAGTTTTTTCACCTTTTTTTTCCTTGGGATTTTTCTTGCCCCCTTTTTTGTACAAGTTTCCACCTTTTCCTTTCCATATATTCAGTCTCGCCTTCTCTGTGATCGATTGTTTTCATGTATTTTTTGTATCCATGATTACTTGTCAGTATACCTAAGTCCAGTTTAGAATACCCTTGTCATATTCAGTGTTCAAGAGTTTCAATCCGAAACGCGTTGGAAAATTTTTTTATACACACCAACCCATAGTATATGCTTTGTCGTCTGAGATGTCCTTTTTTTGTCTTTTCTATAAGTTTTTCAAAAAGGATTTGCCAATAAAGATTGTTGAATTTTAATCAATTGACCGGTGTGTGGAGCTGGATGCATCTTCACATCCTCATTGTCCATCAAACACACAGGGATCTGGTTGCGGTGCCCTCAAGATATTACAGCTCCCTGCGCTACCTCGGCTATTTATCATATGTATTTGCATCTTAGTTTTCTTGGAACATCTATATATTCCATCAGATTTAACAGAAAAAATTATGCTGGACATATACGGTAGCTATTACTGACATTAATACAGTGAAGGAACCAATTATTTGATCCCTTGCTTATTTTGTAAGTTTGCCCACTGACAAAGACATGAACAGTCTATAATTTTAAGGGTAGGTTAATTTTAACAGTGAGAGATAGAAGATCAGAAATAAAATCCAGAAAATCACTTTGTCTAAATTATATAAATGTATTTACATTTTGAAGAGAGAAATAAGTATTTGATCTCCTCCCAACCATTAGGAGTTCTGACTCCTACCAACCAGTTAGATGCTTCTAATCAACTCGTTGCCTGCAGTAAAGCCCTCTGTGTTACATTGTCACCTGTATAAAGACTCCTGTCCACACAATGAATCAGTCACCTCTAACCTCTACAACATGGGAAGAGCACAGAGCTTTGTAAGGATGTCAGGGAAAAGATCCTAGACCTGCACAAGGCTGGAATGTGCTACAAGACCATAAGGAAGACAAAGCTGGGGGAGAAGAGACAACTGTGGAGGCAATAGTAAGAGAATGGAGGAAATACAAAATATGTGTCAATCGACATCAATCTGGGGCTCCAAGTAAAATCTCACCTCGTAGTGGATCCAGGATCATGAGGAAGGTGAGAGATCAGCCTAAAACTACATGGGGGAACTTGTTAATGATCTCAAGGCAGCTGGGACCACTGTCACCAAGAAAACCATTGGTAACACATTACGCCGCAATTAGATTAAAATCCTGCAGTGCCACAAAGTCCCCCTGCTCAAGAAGGCACGTGCAGACCGGTCTGAAGCTTGCCAATGGCACCTTGGTGATTCTGAGAGTGATTGGGAGAAGGTGCTGTGGTCAGATGAGACAAAAAATTGAGCTTTCTGGCATTAACTCAACTCACTGAGTTTGGGGAAAGAGAATTGCTGTCTATGATCCAAAGAACACCATCCCCACAGTCTAGCATGGTGGTGGAAACATGTTTTGGGGGTGTTTCTCTGCTAAGGGCACAGGACTACTTCACTGCATCAATGGGACAATGGATGGAGCCATGTACTGTAAAATCCTGAGTGACAACCTTCATACCTCCGCCAGGACATTAAAAATGGGTAGTGGATGGGTCTTCAAGCATGACAGTGACCCAAAACATACAGCCAAGGCAACAAAAAGTGGCTAAAAAGAAGCACATTAAGGTCATGGAGTGGCAAAGCCAGTCTCCAGACTTCAGTCCCATAGAAAACCTATGGAGAGAGCTGAAGCTCACAGTTGCCAAGTGACAGGCTCAAAATTTTAATGATTTAGAGATGATCTGCAAAGAGGAGTGGACCAAAATTCCTCCTGACACTTGCGCAAACCTCATCATCAACTGCAAGAAACGTCTGACTGCTGTGCTTGCCAACAACGGTTTTGCCACCAAATATTAAGTCTTGTTTGCCAGGGGGATCAAATACTTATTTCTCTCTTCACAATGCAAATACATTTATATAATTTAGACAATGATTGTTTGGATTTTATTTTTGATATTCTATCTCTCACTGTTAAAATTAACTGTCCCTTAAAATTATAGTCTTTTCATTTCTTTGTCAGTGGGCAAACTTACAAAATCAGCAAGGGATCAAATAATTATTTCCTTCACTGTGTGGCAGAAAGCTCAGTGATACCCAACAGACTCCATTATAAGTCAATAGGGTTAACCTGGCACTGTCAAGCAAAAACCACAGCACAAGTGATATTGGGCCCCAAATCACACATAATAAAACAGATAAAAATGGAAAATGATCCACTAAAATGACAATAAATAATGACAGTTTTTCTGCTAAACTCAAATCACAAATGATAGAGGTTCTACTTGTGAGGCTTTGTGCCCATGGGGTATTTTTTGTCATGTTCTGCGCCAATGATGCTTTTTTTTCCTGGCAGATTTGTGTTGTTTTTTTTTGTCTATTGAAAAAAAATGTGCAAAAAATGAGTCTGACAATTCATCTGGTACATGAGCGGCGTCTGTCTGCACCTCCTGCCATTGAGAATAGTGAAAAAAAACACAAGACCAAAATCTGCACCAAAAACGCATTTGGTGCATGTGCATGTTTGGTGCGTGTTTCCATGGCAGGGGGGGGCCGTTCTTGTGCATGTTTGGTGCGTGTTTCCGGGACGGGGGGGCAGTTTAGCAGTGTTTTTTCTGCAGAAAATTACTGCACCTAATAAGTTGTGTCTGCACGACGCCTTCGTCCTCCATTGTGACCTCTGTCTGTGTGTGTGCAGCTGTGATGACACTCCGGTCAGCTCTTTGTATCTTGTGACCACAGCACATTAGTTGCATAGCCGATAGATAGGTCATTCCTATGAAATCAGACCATATGTGCAGATTTGAGGTAGGGGAATTAGTGAGCCCCGCTGGAGAGCAGGACTGATGGGAATAGTCAGAGGTTTGGTATCGCGTTGCACATGGAATATGTAGGAAGCAGAAAATCAATTGACGGCTATAAAGGTTTTGGTCCTGGAGACTTGTGCACATGGACACTAGATGTCAGAGCACTCCTAACATATAAAGGCAGCTGTGAAGATTAGTTACTACAGGGTTTAGTCACCCCCCCATGGTGAGCCTGGACCCCTGGTGCAGGGGCCTACACCCACCACAGTGACATGTGGCTTAAAGCAAAGGAGCCAATAGTTTAACGTCTTCCCTCCTGGGGAACTTTTCACTCCTTCCATGAGCCGTACAATCTGGGTTCTTGTATTTTGTTGGATGAAATGTAGTTGTGAATGACACGTTCATTTTACCATATAATGTAAAAAAAAATCAGCAGAAGAAAACTCCAAGCAGAAGTAAATGATGAAAATTAAAAACGCCATTGAGGCATTGCCTATCTGGGTTTAGGTTTTTCGAGGTTCATGGTGCAGGACACCTCACCTGGGAAGGATTCCGGTCGGTTATGACAACGCCAAACTTATTTGTGTTTTATATTTTAGTCGTTAAAAAAATAAACCTCTGTGTTTTGTTGACAGTTTGGGAAACGCGTTACCTTTTTAACATTTTCCTGTGCTGGACCTGCATAAGGTTTTTGTTTCTTGCAGCTTATTGATTCCATTTTGAACTACATACAACATTTTAATTGCCACATTTTTCCAAAATTATAATAAACTAGATGGCGGCCCGATTCTAAAGAATCGGGTAGTCTAGAATACATATATAGTTGACTTACTAATAGTTAGGGGAGTGCGGTGAAATGAATTGTGTGTATACAGGTGGCTCAGTGGGTAGCAGAGTATACGGTGGCTCAGTGGTTAGCAGTGAGTGCGGTGGCTCAGTGGTTAGCAGTGAGTGCGGTGGCTCAGTGGTTAGCAGTGAGTGCGGTGGCTCAGTGGTTAGCAGTGAGTGCGGTGGCTCAGTGGTTAGCAGTGAGTGCCGTGGCTGAGTGGTTAGCAGTGAGTGCGGTGAGATTGGTCAGCACAGTGGCGTGGGCAGAGTCGGCAGGGCAGCGCCGTGGGCAGAGTGGTCAGCACACACATACATACATACACACACACACACACAGACTCCGCTATAGTTAGCACCGACCCTGCATCTTCCCCGCCGGCTGGATCCTGAGTTGACATGTCGCCGCCCGCGGACGACTGGATCCAATATGGCGTTCGGGAAGTTTGGGGAGACTTCTTGGACGCTATATTGGATCCAGTAGTTTGGGGGTGGCGACTCAGGATCTAGGCGGCTGATGCAGGGCCGGTGGTAAGTATAGCGAAGTGTGTGTGTGTGTGTGTGTGTGTGTGTGTGTGTATGTGTGCGGACAAAGTGAGGGAAGTGCGGACAAAGTGAGGGAAGTGACTACATACACACATATATACACATAGTGTACATTGCATATGGAGGGGTGAGGAGAGCGGAGGCTGGAGGGGTGAGGAGGGGTGAGGAGAGGGGAGGCTGGAGGGTGAGGAGGTAGGACGGGAGGCTGGAGGGGTGAGGAGGGGTGAGGCAGGAGGTGAGGCAGGCTGGAGGGGAGAGCGGAGGCTGAGGGGAGAGAGGTGGAGGCTGGAGGGAGTGGAGCGAGGGGTCGAGGTGGAGGGAGGCGGAGGTGGAGGGATGCAGAGGTGGAGGGGAGTGCGAGGGTGAGCGGGCTGAGGGGGAGGAGCAGGAGGGAGGCTGGAGGTGGGGGGAGCGGGCTGGGAGAGGGGCTGGAGGGGAGGCGGAGGCTGGAGGGGAGGAGCTGAGGGAGGGGTGAGGAGGGCGAGGGAGGCCTGGAGGGAGCGGAGGCTGGAGGGGAGAGCGGAGGCTGGAGGGAGAGGCTGGAGGGAGGGGAGGGGAGGCTGGGGGGAGAGCGGGGCTGGAGCTGGAGGGGAGAGCTGGAGGGGAGTGGAGGGGAGAGGGAGGCTGGAGGGGAAGGGTGGAGGGAAGCAGAGGCTGGAGGGGAGAGGCGGAGGGAGAGCAGAGGGAGGGAGAGCTAGGAGGCTGGAGGGGAGAGCAGAGGCTGGAGGGGAGAGCGGAGGCTGGAGAGGGAGAGGGAGCTGGAGGCGAGACGGGAGGCTGAGAGCAGAGGACAGGGGAGGGGAGAGCGAGAGGGAGGGTGGAGGGGAGAGGGCTGAGGCAGGAGGGAGGCTGAGGCAGTGAAGGGGAGGCTGGAGGGGAGGCAGGAGGCGGCAGAGCTGGAGGGGAGAGGGGAGGCTGGAGGGAGGAGGCTGGAGGGGAGAGCAGAGGCTGGAGGGGAGGAGAGGCTGGAGGGGAGAGGGGAGGGCTGGGGGGGAGAGGCTGGAGGGGAGAGGTGCTGGAGGAGGGAGGAGAGGTGGAGTGGAGGGGAGAGGGAGGCTGGAGGGCAGGCTGGAGGGGACGAGCTGGAGGCAGAGGCAGGGGAGGCTGGAGGAGGGGACGAGGGAGGAGGCTGGGAGAGCGGAGGAGAGCGGAGGTGGAGGGCAGAGGCTGAGGGGAGCGGAGGCAGGAGGGGAGAGGCTGGAGGGAGATGACGGAGGCTGGAGGGCAGAGGGAGGGGGAGGGCGGAGGGCAAAGGGGAGAGGCTGGAGGGGAGGCAGAGGCTGGAGGGGAGGGCGAGGCTGAGGAGGGGAGGAGGTGGAGGGCTCGGAGGGGAGGAGGGAGGCTGGAGGGAGAGGCTGGAGGGGAGGCTGGAGGGGGAGAGGCTGGAGGGGAGGAGCGGTGGCTGGAGGTGGAGGGGAGGCGGGAGGGGAGAGCGGAGGGGAGGGGGAGGCTGGAGGGAGAGGTGCTGGAGGGGAGAGCGAGGCTGAGGGAGGCAGAGGCTGGAGGGGAGACGGAGGCTGGAGGGCGAGGCTGGAGGGGAGAGCGGAGGCTGGAGGGCAGAGGCTGGAGGGGAGAGCGGAGGCTGGAGGGCAGAGGCTGGAGGGGAGAGCGAGGAGCAGTAGGCAGAGGCTGGAGGGGAGAGCGGTGGCTGGAGGGCAGAGCTGGTGGAGGAGAGCGGGGCTGGAGGGAGAGGCTGGAGGGGAGAGCGGTGGCTGAGAGGGGAGGCGGAGGCTGGAGGGGAGGGGCGGAGCTGAGGGAGGCTGGAGGGAGAGGGTGAGGGGAGGCGGAGGTGGAGGGGAGAGTGGAGGCTGGAGGGGAGCTGAGGCGGAGGCTGGAGGGAGAGGAGGCGAGGGAGAGGGAGGCTGGAGGTGAGAGGGAGGCTGGAGGGAGAGGAGGCGGAGGGGAGGCGGAGGCTGGAGGGGAAGCGGTGGCTGGAGGGGAGAGCAGAGGCTGGAGGGAGAGCAGAGGCTGGAGGGGAGAGCGGAGGCTGGAGGGCGGAGGCTGGAGGGAGAGCGGGGCTGGAGGGCAGAGGCTGGTGAGGGGAGGGCGGAGGCTGGAGGGGGGAGGCTGGAGGGGGAGGCGAGGCTGAGGAGAGGGGCTGGAGGGGGAGCGTGCGGAGGGGAGAGCGTGGTGAGGGGAGAGGGGGCTGGAGGGAGAGAGGGTGGCTGGAGGGGAGAGGGTGCTGGAGGGATGAGCGGTAGGCTGGAGGGGAGGATGGAGGGAGAGAGAGGCTGAGGGGAGAGCGGAGGCTGGAGGGAGAGCGGAGGCTGGAGGGGAGAGCGGAGGCTGGAGGGAGAGGCGGAGGCTGGAGGGGAGAGGGAGGCTGGAGGGGAGAGCGGAGGTGGAGGCGGAGAGCGGAGGCTGGAGGGAGAGCGGAGCTGGAGGGGAGAGCGGAGGCTGGAGGGGAGAGCGGAGGCTGGAGGGGAGAGCGGAGGCTGGAGGGCGAGGCTGGAGGGGAGAGCGAGGCTGGGGGGCAGAGGCTGGAGGGGAGAGCGGGGCTGGAGGGGAGAGGGCGGAGGCTGGAGGGAGGGGAGGGTGGAGGGGAGGGGAGGGGAGGCGGAGGTGGAGGGAGAGGGGAGCGGAGGGAGAGCTGGAGGAGGGGAGGCTGGGGGAGCAGAGGTGAGAGGGGAGGCGGGAGGTGAGAGGGGAGGCGGGAGGGGAGAGGCTGGCAGGGGATAGCGGTGGCTGGAGGGGAGAGCAGAGGCTGGAGGGGAGAGCAGAGGCTGGAGGGGAGAGCGGAGGCTGGAGGGCGGAGGCTGGAGGGGAGAGCGGAGGCGGGAGGCAGAGGCTGGGTGTGGGGAGCGGGAGGCTGGAGGGCGGAGGCTGGAGGGGGAGGCAGGGTGGCTGGAGGGGAGAGGCTGGAGGGGAGAGCAGTGGCTGGAGGGAGAGCGGAGGCTGGAGGGCGGAGGCTGGAGGGAGAGCGGAGGCTAGAGGGAGAGGGACGCTGGAGGGGAGGCTGGAGGGGAGAGTGGAGGCTGGAGGGGAGAGTGGAGGCTGGAGGGGAGAGTGGAGGCTGGAGGGGAGAGTGGAGGCTGGAGGGGAGAGGGAGGCGGAGGGGAGAGCGGAGGCGGGAGGGGAGAGCTGCAGGCAGGGTGGAGAGGTGAGGGGAGAGCGGAGGGGAGGGGAGAGGCTGCAGGGCAGGGAAGGGTGGAGAGGCTGGGGAGGCAGGGGAGGCCGGAGAGGCTGGAGGGGAGAGCGGAGGCTGGAGGGGAGAGCGGAGGCTGGAGGGGAGAGCGGAGGCTGGAGGGAAGAGCGGAGGCTGGAGGGGAGAGCGGAGGCTGGAGGGGGAGAGCGGAGGCGGGAGGGGAGAGGCTGCAGGGCAGGGAAGGGTGGAGAGGCTGGGGAGGCAGGGGAGGCTGGAGAGGCTGGGGAGGCAGGAGAGGCTGGAGGGGAGAACGGAGGCTGGAGGGGAGAACGGAGGCTGGAGGGGAGAACGGAGGCTGGAGGGGAGAGGCTGGAGGGGATAGCGGTGGCTGGAGGGGAGAGGCTGGAGGGGAGAGCAGTGGCTGGAGGGGAGAGCGGAGGCTGGAGGGCGGAGGCTGGAGGGGAGAGCGGAGGCTAGAGGGGAGAGCGGAGGCTGGAGGGCGGAGGCTGGAGGGGAGAGTGGAGGCTGGAGGGGAGAGTGGAGGCTGGAGGGGAGAGTGGAGGCTGGAGGGGAGAGTGGAGGCTGAGGGGGAGAGCGGAGGCGGGAGCGGAGGCGGGAGGGGAGAGCGGAGGCGGGAGGGGAGAGGCTGCAGGGCAGGGTGGAGAGGCTGAGGAGGGAGGGGAGGCTGGGGAGGCTGGGGAGGCAGGAGGGCAGGGGAGGCTGGAGAGCAGGAGAGGCTGGAGGGCAGGGGAGGCTGGAGGGCAGGGGAGGCTGGAGGTGAAGGGAGGCTGGAGGGGAGGCTGAAGAGGCAGGAGGGCAGGGGAGGCTGGAGGGCAGGGGAGGCTGGAGGGCAGAGGCGTAGCTGGGTGGGTGCAGACTCACCGCGGGCCGGCCGGCGTGCGGCTGGTGTAGGAGGAGAGGAGGGGCGGGCAGAGGTGCAGGACAGGAAGTCCCGTCCTCCCTCCTCTCCGGGCGGGCGGCTGGCAGCACGGGGTCCCCCAGGGGGTGGGGGCAATGGGCCCCTGATGGCTTGGGGCACGGGGCGCTCGGCCCCCCTGCCCCCCGCCAGGTACGGTGGTGAGTGGAGGGGAGAGGCTGGAGGGCGGACGGAAGTTCCGAGAGCGGAACCTTCCTCCGCCGCTCCTTGTAGCCGGGGGACCGCCGAGTGGTGACACATCAGGAGCATGGGTGGAGACCATCACGGAAGTAATATTCCGGAAGTGGCCTTCGGCTTTTATTATATAGGATAGCAATCAAAAATTAAAAACTTCTGACATTTCAATGTCCTCTTGGTGGTGTGCACCTCACAGGTTAGTTTATTTTTTATTTTCATAGATATCTTTATTAGTTTATTTTGGAACTGTTAAATGGGGAGTTTCCAAACTTTTATATATATATTTTTTTTTCTCTTCATATTTTGTTTTTGACTTCATTTTTTTAACCTGCAATAAAAACCAGATTGCTTGTTCTATGTACCACAGTATTACATCGTATAAAAGAAATGACAATCTCCTGTGAATCCAAGCCTGTGACTATAAAGATGTGGGTGATGGGAGGCTCTAGCAAGCTGTGGCTGCATCGAATACCTATTGACACCCCACAACTGCATCATGGGGGACCGGAATGATCAAAACTAAAAGCACCACTCCAGCATTTTTTGTAAGTTCCATGCCCCATGTCATGTACTCACCTTCTGGCGCCTTCATTGTTTTTTGGCAACACCGCAGTCCCATGGCGCCATCTTGTGCCCGTGATCTCTGATTGTCCGGAAGTCAGAAGTTACGTCACAAGAACTCAATGCATCTCTATGAGGCTAGAATAAGGCACACATAGAGATGTACTTAGTTGTAACACTGGAGCTTTCAACAAATCACAGGAGACTGACCAAAGCAATGGCCATAGAAGATGAAGACGCTGCAGGGTGAGTATAAGACACGGGGCAGGAGACTTAGATTTAAAATGCTGGAGTCATGCATTGCACGCTGCTATTAGACATGGATAGCTGCATTGGAGTGGATGATCTGCAACAATCGGAGCTATCTCGAGGTGTTGCTAGAGGCAGGCGCTAACAGCCCCTGAATAAACCCAACCCTGTACCCAACATAAGACACACCAGTACTCCCTATGTTGGGAAGGAAGTGATTTTCTCAAGATATGCATATTGTCACTTCAGTGAGGAAGTTAATGAACTCTAATGCCACCTAATAAAGGCAGCTATCCTCAAAGTCATAATCAACTCTTTAACAAGCCTTGTAATATGACTTAGGATTTGTGCCAGATCAGAACCCCAAACTGTGGACGCTGCGTTTCGGGGTGATTGCCCCTCATCAGTGCAGATAAGATAGGAATTTGTCTTTAGCCATTAGATGATAACTTATTGATCTTCAAGAGACCTCATGATTCCTGAGAACAGGACTCTGCAGAGCCCCTTCTGAACAGAGCAGTCCAAGAGCTCATCATAATGCAAAATCCAACTGAGTTTGAACAATAAGGGCCCCCTTATCTCTTGGGTCCCTATGCGGCTACACAGGTTGCACCAATGATATGTCCGTCCTTGCATCGCAATCACTATGGGAATTAAATTCTAACCACTTTGTCACCTTTTCTCAGTGTGATCAAACTGTATAAAATTGCCATTGAATGCATAGTGCTCTTAAAATAATATTCTCACATAGTGTCAGCGAATTTCCTGAATAAAGCTGTTGTGCCTGTGAGAACTGGAGGGCTCGATTGGGATATGGTGGGTCACAAACACGGAGCTGGTTGTAAGTTTAACTGAAATTTTATTCAAGGGCGCCGGAGATAAGAATTAGTGCAACACAGCTTCTGCCCACCCCACCCCAATTCACATAGCATGCATATAAACACACACCCAGCCCAGAAGACCGGGGTCAGAGCGCCGTGTCAGAGACTCTGCTCAGTGCAGCAGGATCCACAGAAGACAAACTTACCTATCACAACATTGTTAACAACCAAAATATAACTCAGCAATACCACAACAATGTAAATAAGTGCGCACACGGGAAGCGAGCCTGTAGGACGGCACCTTGATTCACAACTTATTCACTAATATACATGTCCCCAATTCTGATACCCTGGTATCTTGCTAAGCTTACTGTAGCAACCTCCTAGAGTTCAACACAGGCCTGTGACCCTGGCAGCTACCATTGGTGCCAAAACAGTCCCGACTTGTTTCCGCCATAAATAAACAAGAACGTATGCGGGGCCCGAGCTCAGGGACTTACGGTTACCATTGCAACTCAAGAAATATAGGATGAAAAGGTTCATGATGATTTAGCTACATCCAAATAGAAAAGAAAAAGTAAGGAAAACAACTTGTTTTACAGGACAGTATATGATAATATTAACCGTGTCATTCAAAACTACAACTTATTTCACAAAAAACAAGCTCCAGTCACACTGTGCGTTTTTGGTCTGTTTTTGCCCATCGTTTTCGTAGCCAAAACTAGGAGTGGAACAATCAGAGGAAAAGTATAATAGAAACAATAGAAACCACTTCTGTATTTATCCTGGTTTTAGCTACAAAAACTGATGGCAAAAACAGAGCAAAAACAGACAAAACGCACAGTGTGAATGGAGCCTTATAAGACAAATTTATAGTTAGAAGAGGGGGAGGAAGAAAATAACAAATGAGCAAAAAGAAAAATCACAGGGGATGATGAGGTGACATTGATTTTCAAAAGTAGCCTTGTTCTTTCAGGGTATGTTCACACAGTGCTCTTTTGTAGCATTTGTTTTCAGCGTTGGCAGGAAAACGCTTCGTACATTCTGTGCATTTTTTATGCTTTATTTTGCATGCACTTAAGTAGGTAAAAAAGTTGCAAAAATGCTTAAAAAAATGGACAAACTGCAGTTTTGAATAAATGCACCGTGGCTCAAGAAATGCAACTGAAAAATCTGAATTAGATCTTAGATGTCTCATTTATTTTACTGCTGCTGGGAAACGCTGCGTTTTGGCCAAACTAAGAAAAGACTTGGCAAAACACAGTGTGTCCTCTCCTAGTAGATTTCTTGCAGACCGCGCCTGACCGCCGGCTTCACACTCTCCACACCATTTGTTCTGTACATTTTACTCTTGTGCACATGACAATCTGCGGCTTCCACCATCACGTCCTTCAGAACAGCTCTGCTCATAATCTACAAAACGCTGCACTTTTAGCTTCGTCAGCTCTCAGGAATTTTAACGTTCTTGGACATATGTTCATTATTGTTCCCCAGTGAGAACAAAGATTTATTCACTTTAATTACTGAGTTTTCCAGATCAGCTCTATAATATCCACTGGCTCCAATGTTTTCATTTCATGTGCTGAAGCATTTAGAGCTGGACTTTTCGCACTTACAAAGCCAATTATTTTTCCTTATCCATGAGCCTATTTTATGGCCGATTACCATTTAACCCCTTCATCCCCCCTTCCCGAACCTGTTATCACCTTCC
>JARQOC010002372.1:0-26091 GCA_033576535.1 Allobates femoralis | reverse complement strand
TTTCTCCTTCGCCTCATTGGGGGACACGGGCCCGAGGGGTTATGCATTCTGCCACTAGGAGGGACACTAAGAAATTGAAGAAGCACGGGGCTCCCCCCAAAGCAGTATAAAACCCCCCTCCTGGCACAGAAAACCCATTTTTTGGCTTAGTGTCTTAGGGGGAAAGGCCCACTGTTTTTTTTTTTAAAAGTTTTTTTTTTTCCCTATTTTTGTGGTACGGGCCTCCCCAGACCCCTCAGTTGGGGATTTGGGTTGTAGTGTTAAAAATTCGGACCCTGCACCGCCCCTTCACGGACCCCACAGTTGGGGCTCTGTTTTACATTTTGATGGCGGCTCCTGCAGCATCCCTCCCCAGACCCCACATTTTGGGAAAACTCGGGGTTTGGTAGGAGGTCCCCCCTGGGCCACCAGCTTTTTTTCCCTGGCCGCAGCAGCTAAAAATAGATTCAGCTGCATAGGATGACTGGTCCGCTCTTCTGACCCTTGGAGGGTGAAGGATAAGAGCCATTAAGGTATGAGGCAGCGCTGCGTGTCCCCTGAAGCCCCCTGTGTCTTTTGCAGCGTTTTTCCGGTGCGCTCCGCGCCGGACCCCTGCTGACAGACGGCCGGCGTTATTAATTTAGCCCCGGCTTTGGCCTACTCTAGAAGGTCTCCTCCAGTGTTGATGCGCCCCTTCAGGACCGCCCCCGACCCTTCTTCTCTGGCCAATGGTATTAGGCTGTGGTAGGCATCATGGGAGGGGGTGTGGCTTCATTTCCCGCTCACACACCGCTCTTTTGGCGCCATTCCATCACTTCAGACGCCATTGCAGCTGCACAGGACACCAGGGGGACACAGGACTCAGGGCGCTTCGCTTCTGCCTCTCAGGTGAACTGGGCACAGCAGTATTTTGACACCGCAATAGCCCTAGGTGGCAGTGGTGTAACAGCGCAGCAGCTCCTGCCCCAATATTACTTGCCCCCTGCGCTGTAGTGTGTAGTTCTGGGTGCAGCAGGGGAGGAAAGCTGCATGATGCCGGGCAACAAGGGCAAGAAGGCACCCAAGGCCTTTAATGTTTATTATGCTTTTTGCACAGCATGTAAGGCTGCGCTGCCCTGTGGATGCTCGACCCCCTCTGCCAGGCCTTTGCCTCTGAACCCCCTCAGTCTAGTGTCTCTGACTCCGGTCAGGCACCCACTGAAGTAGAGGTGTCTGCTGACAGACCTACTACACCGGAATGGGCAGTTACTCTGTCACAATCCATGAGCCAGGCTATACAGCAGCTCTCCGAGACACTGCTCCGGGTGGTGCAACCACGTCCATTGTCCTCGTACCAGCAGGTCCAATTAGAGGAGGGTTCTGACCATGAGGAATCTCATTCTAGTACCCCTCTTCCCCTCGGTCAGTCGGGTTGGAAGAGATCCCGGACTGGCTCTTCCTCAGCCCCATCTCAGGGCTCCATGACCTCTCCTACGCAGGTAGGTCTCGCGATTCTCACTCTTCGGGTGAACTTCATGAATCTGAGGTGGATCTGGATCAGGGTGAATCCTTTGACTCCACTTCCTCTGATACTCTTGCCATGGTGGACGACTTGGTGTCGGCCGTTAATCAGGCTCTGTCGGTGGCAGATCCCGCTCCGGTGTCCTCCTCGGATCATGTGATTCAAGAGGCCTAAGAGACCTCAGAAGGTTTTTTCTAATCATTCAGAGATCCAGGAAGTCTTACAGAAGCACTGGGCTCAACCGGATAAGAGGTTTGCAGCGATTGCAGCCCATTACCCTTTTTTGCCAACTGTAGCAAAGACTTAGTCGGACTCTCTGACCGTGGACCCTCCGGTGTCCCGCTTTGCTTCTAAAACTCTAAAGCTTTCTCTTCCTGATGGTGCTTCCATCAAGGATACTACCGATTGTCAGCTGGAACAGCTGGCTAAGTCGGTGTTCAAAGCTTCAGAGGCATCTTTGTCCCCTTCCTTCGCCTCTATGTGGGTGGCGAAGGCTATTATGACCTGGGCTGGGGATTTACACTCTACCCTGCGCCATCAAGAGGCAGATCCAGAGTTGTTAGATTTAGCAGCTCAGATATCTGTGGCTGGGGAGTTTCTGGTCCACTCTTCTCTTGATGCATCTAATTGTACTGCGGTGGCAGCTTCCAATTCTATTGCAATACGTCGGCCCCTCTGGCTTCGAGAGTGGAAGGCGGATTCGGCGTCTAAAAAGTCCCTCACTGGCATGCCATATGTAGGTGATCGACTATTCGGGGAAAAGCTGGATAAGACGGGTGGTCGGTTTCCCGTACGTCTCACCAGAATTGGACGGCGCGCACAGATAGGGGTTTCCAACTCCCAATAAATCGGGTTCTGCCTGGCAGCCCCGGAATAAACAGCCCAAATCCAAGGAATCTGGGTCTCAGAAGTATTCCTCTTCATGACTCTGCACCCCTGGAAGACACCTCCCAGGTGGGTGGCCGACTTTCCCGCTTTCAGCATGCCTGGCTCGCTGCTACAGACAATCAGTGGGTTCAGGAATTGGTGTCTTCCGGTTACAACATAGAGTTTCACACTCGCCCTCCCAAAAGATTTGTTCTCTCCCACCCCTCAAGATTGCCGGAAAAAGCACACGCTTTCTTTCAAGCAGTCGACTCTCTGCGGCGGGCAGGAGTCATTGTACCGGTGCACCTGGCCGAGCGGTTTCAGGGGTTCTACTCAGACCTATTCATCGTACCCAAGAAGGTCGGCTCTTTCCATCCTATTTTGGATTTGAAACGTCTAAACAGATTTGTGCGAATCCGACGATTCCAGATGGAATCCCTCTGGTCAGTCATTGCGTCCATGCAGAAGGGGGAGTTCCTCGCCTCTATAGATATCAGGGACGCTTATCTGCACATCCCGATATCCGGTCCCCATCAGAGTTTTCTGCGTTTCGCGGTGGGCAAGGATCATCAGTTTGTGGCTCTCCCCTTCGGGTTGGCAACTGCTCCACGCGTGTTTACCAAGGTCATGGCCGCGGTCATGACTGTTTTTCACGGTCGGGGGGTGGCAATTCTCCCTTACCTGGATGACCTTTTGGTCAAGGGTCGGTCATTCAGGGACTGCGAGGACAGTGTTCGTATCACGATGGACATGCTCTCACGGCTGGGTTGGATTCTCAATCAACCAAAATCCTCCCCAGTACCGAGCCGCAAAATCACGTTTCTGGGGATGGTCCTGGATACATCCCAGGGATTGGTACTTCTTCCCCAGGACAAGGTTCAATCTCTACGTTGTGCGGTCCGCACACTTCTGGGTCCTCTTCCGCACTCCCTTCGCTTTGCAATGCGCGTCTTGGGAAAGATGGTGGCGGGGATGGAGGCAGTGCCATTTGCTCAATTGCATCTCCGTCCCTTACAACTGGACCAGTTGACGGCCTGGAATCACAGTCCGTTTACCCTTCACTGGTCTTTTCGCCTGTCAGCGGCAACGAGACTATCTCTTCGGTAGTGGCTGGTCCCGTGGTCTCAATCTCGGGGGAAATCCTTCCTACCGGTTTGGTGGAATGTTCTAACAACCGATGCCAGTCTCCTCGGCTGGGGGCGGTGTTCCAGAGTTACACGGCTCAGGGTCGGTGGACCCCAGCGGAGTTCTCTCTGCCCATAAATCTTTTGGAGATTCGGGCCATTTACTTGGCATTGCAGAGTTTCCATCATCTCCTAATGGTTCGCCACATTCGCATCCAATTGGGCAACGCCACGACGGTGGCTTATGTCAACCATCAGGGCGGGACACGCAGCACAACAGCGATACGGGAAGTAGAACCAATTCTCCAGTGGGCCGACTCTTCAGGAGCTGTACTGTCGGCAGTGCACATCCCGGGAGTCGAGAACTGGGCGGCGGATTATCTCAGCCGTCGGGAGCTTGCATCAGGGGAATGGGTTCTTCACCTAGATGTATTTGCTCAGATCTGCATGCGCTTTGGGACTCCAGATGTGGATCTCTTGGCATCACGGATGAATTCTCAGGTTCCCAGCTTCTTTGCTCGAACCCGCGATCCCAGGGCTCTGGGAGCAGATGCCCTGGTTCAGAACTGGATGCAGTTTCATCTCCCGTACATTTTTCCACCTCTTGCTCTCCTGTCCAGAGTGGTCCAGAAAATCAGAACGGAGAGAGAGGCGATGACATTAATCGCCCCGAACTGGCCCAGGAGGTCGTGGTACGCCGATCTCGTTAAACTCGCCGCAGTTGCCGGTTCGTCCGGATCTTCTTTCACAAGGTCCGATTTGGCATCAGAACTCCGGGGCTCTTCGTTTGATGGTGCGGCCCTTGAGACCAGAATTTTGACTCAAGCGGGGTTCTCGGAAAGCGTGGTGCACACTATGGCGTGTGCGCGAAAGCTTGTCTCCGCCCGGATATACCACAGAACATGGAAGGTGTGTTTTGTCTGGTGTGAGTCCGTGCAGATTCCGCCTTTGTGTTTCTCACTCCCGGCGGTCCTGGGGTTTCTACAATCTGGATTGGATAAGGGACTTTCCTTGAGTTCTCTTAAGGGACAAGTCTCAGCTTTGTCGGTACTTTTTCGGCGCCGATTGGACTTGAAACCTCAGGTCCGTACTTTTTTGCAGGGTGTTTCTCGTATAGTTTCATTGTTCTAGGAGGCCCTTGAAGGCCTGGGATTTGAATCTGGTTCTGGACAGTCTTCAGAAACCACCTTTTGAACCTCTCAGGGAGGTTTCGTTGCGTCTTCTTTCTCAGAAGGTGGTTTTCCTGGTGGCGATCACTTCCATTCGGAGAGTATCTAAGCTGGCGGCGCTCTCTTGTAAGGCACCGTTTCTCTCTTTTCACCAGGATGAAGTGGTGCTGCGGCCGGTACCGTCCTTCCTTCCTAAGGTGGTGTCCACTTTTCATTTGAACGAGGACATTATTCTTCCATCTTTCTCTCCGGCCCCTGTGCATCATTTTGAAAAGGCTTTTCACACTTTGGATCTGGTCCTTGCCCTCCGGCTTTACGTGCTCGGACGGCGCCTTTCAGGAAGTTGGACACGTTTTTCATTCTTCCTGAGGGCCATCGTAAAGGGATGGCTGCGTCAAAAGCCACGCTCGCCAGGTGGATTAAGCTTACCATTCAGGAAGCATACTCTTTGCGCAACTTGCCCATTCCATCAGGTTTGCGTGCTCACTCCACTCGTGCGGTGGGTGCTTCCTGGGCTATTCGACACCAGGCTACGGCTGAACAGGTGTGCAAGGCTGCCACTTGATCTACCTTACCTTTGCGAAACATTATTGTGTGCATACTCAGGCTTCGACAGATGCGAGTCTGGGTAGACGCATCCTGCAGGCAGCGGGTGCTAACCTGTAGACTGTGTTTTTTCAGTTTAGGATGTTTTTTCCCAACCAGGGACTGCTTTAGGACGTCCCATCGTCCTGTGTCCCCTAATGAGGCGAAGGAGAAAAGGAGAATTTTGTGTACTCACCGTAAATTCCTTTTCTCTTAGCCTCTAATTGGGGGACACAGCAACCTCCCTGGGCCTGTTGGCCTTATTGAGTTGGTGTTTTTTCCTTTTGAGTTCCTGGTTGCCTTATCGGCATATGTATTTTTTTTTTTTTTCCTCCTGCTTTAGCACCAAACTGGTTAGACTGTGCCAGTCAGGGGGTTATATACTGCTGGGAGGAGCCACTGTGCTTCTTCTTTAATTGCTTAGTGTCGCCTCCTAGTGGCAGAATGCTATAACCCATCGTCCTGTGTCCCCCAATTAGAGGCTAAAGCCCTTGTTTCACGGGGCGACATCGCCGCCCATTACAGAGACAACGTGGGGGCGTTGCCTATCGCCGGCGTCATCGCCCCTACTTCGCCCCATGTAAAGGGTCGATGTCGGCGGTGCCTGGTTTCAGAGGAGTGCTCTGAAACCAGGCGACTATCATGGGGCGATGTGTACACATCGCCCCATGTAACCGGGCGCCGGCTACCTGTCAGGCGATGGGAGCCACAGGCTCCCATTGTCTGGCATCTCTGCTGGGGTTTCCAGACACCCCGGCGGCGATGCCGCCTGACAGATCGCCGACGCGGGGCTGGAGGTGTCGCCCTGTGTAAACGGGGGACGGCAACGCAGGCGGGGCGCCAAAAAGGTGCGCGCACTCGCCAGTCGCTGACGACATCCCCAGCCCCGTCACTTGGAGTGACGGGGCCTTAAGAGTAAAGGAATTTACGGTGAGTACACAAAATCCTCCTTTTTTTTTTTTTTTTTTTTTATCTCCCCGGAGTACCCCTCTTAAAAACACAAGCAGCGTAGGATCATAGGCCAGACAGAGTACACAGTGTCTCAATTTGCCTCATTATAGGTAATCATTTTGTCATGGGTTCTTTCTGAATCACATATTTCAGAGATGTAAATGGAATCTGTGATGTAAGATCTCAGTGTAAAGGATAAATGTGACCCTTGGTAGGGAAGAATGACCTTTATCAATTCAAAAATTGCTTTAATTTACTTTTTATGTTGTTTACCTTTGCAGTATAAGTGATAAGACTAGTTTAATCTTCTTGTTTGTATGATTACAGCGATACCAGATTTATATTGTTTTTTTTTTGCTATGTTCATACATTTTAAAACCCCTTTTTTTGAAGTTTTTGCATCATTACTATACAGTTAGGGCCAGAAATATTTGGACAGTGAAACAAGTTTTGTTATTTTAGCTGTTTACAAAAACATGTCCAGAAATACAATTATATATATAATCTGGGCTGAAAGTGCACACCCCCAGCTGCAATATGAGAGTTTCCACATCCAAATCGGAGAAAGGGTTTAGGAATCATAGCTCTGTAATGCATAGCCTCCTCTTTTTCAAGGGACCAAAAGTAATTGGACAATGGACTCTAAGGGCTGCAATTAACTCTGAAGGCGTCTCCCTCATTAACCTGTAATCAATGAAGTAGTTAAAAGGTCAGGGATGGATTCCAGGTGTGTGGTTTTGCATTTGGAAGCTGTTGCTGTGACCAGACAACATGCGGTCAAAGGAACTCTCAATTGAGGTGAAGCAGAACATCCTGAGGCTGAAAAAAAAGAAAAAATCCATCAGAGAGATAGCAGACATGCTTGGAGTAGCAAAATCAACAGTTGGATACATTCTGAGAAAAAAGGAATTGACTGGTGAGCTTGGGAACTCTAAAAGGCCTGGGCGTCCACGGATGACAACAGTGGTGGATGATCGCCGCATACTTTATTTGGTGAAGAAGAACCCGTTCACAACATCAACTGAAGTCCAGAACACTCTCAGTGAAGTAGGTGTATCTGTCTCTAAGTCAACAGTAAAGAGAAGACTCCATGACAGTAAATACAAAGGGTTCACATCTAGATGTAAACCATTCATCAATTCCAAAAATAGACAGGCCAGAGTTAAATTTGCTGAAAAACACCTCAAGAAGCCAGCTCAGTTCTGGAAAAGTATTCTATGGACAGATGAGACAAAGATCAACCTGTACCAGAATGATGGGAAGAAAAAAGTTTGGAGAAGAAAGGGAACGGCACATGATCCAAGGCACACCACATCCTCTGTAAAACATGGTGGAGGCAACGTGATGGCATGGGCATGCATGGCTTTCAATGGCACTGGGTCACTTGTGTTTATTGATGACATAACAGCAGACAAGAGTAGCCGGATGAATTCTGAAGTGTACCGGAATATACTTTCAGCCCAGATTCAGCCAAATGCTGCAAAGTTGATTGGACGGCGCTTCATAGTACAGATGGACAATGACCCCAAGCATACAGCCAAAGCTACCCAGGAGTTCATGAGTGCAAAAAAGTGGAAGATTCTACAATGGCCAAGTCAATCACCAGATCTTAACCCAATTGAGCATGCATTTCACTTGCTGAAATCCAGACTTAAGACGGAAAGACCCACAAACAAGCAAGACCTAAAGGCTGCGGCTGTAAAGGCCTGGCAAAGCATTAAGAAGGAGGAAACCCAGTGTTTGGTGATGTCCATGGGTTCCAGACTTAAGGCAGTGATTGCCTCCAAAGGATTCGCAACAAAATATTGAAAATAAAAATATTTTGTTTGGGTTATGTTTATTTGTCCAATTACTTTTGACCTCCTAAAATGTGGAGTGTTTGTAAAGAAATGTGTACAATTCGTACATTTTCTATCAGATATTTTTGTTCATCCCTTCAAATTAAACGGTACAATCTGCACTTGAATTCTGTTGTAGAGGTTTCATTTCAAATCCAATGTGGTGGCATGGAGAGCCCAACTCGCCAAAATTGTGTCACTGTCCAAATATTTCTGGCCCTAACTGAATCTGTACAGTTATCATTTTGAGCAAAGACTTGATTTTTTAATTCATGGCATAACGCACAACATTTTTTAATCACTTTCTTTTCCAATTTTTGGAAGGCTGAATTAACAAAAACTGCAATTCAGAATTTTTACATAAAAACATTTTTATTGTAAAAATAATTGTTTTTGTATTGCAATATTCTGAGAGCTACAGCTTTTTATGTTTTTTCACTGACAGTTGAGTAGGGGCTTGTTTTTAGCGGGACCAGATGAAACAATATACCTTTTTCATTTACATTTGACTTTTTGATTGCATTGTTTTCCACTTTTTATTTCATCAGTTTTGTATTTATGTTTTTACAGTGTTCTTTGAAGGGGTTAACTAGTGACAGTTTTAGAGATTTCTGGAAGCGGCGAGACCAAATGTGTATCATTTTTTTGTTCATTTTTGTTATTGCATAAATGTTTGTTATTACGTAACATTTTTTATTTTGTGTATTTAGGCGTTTTTTATACATATATATTTTTTAACATATTCCCTCTATGTGACTCTAACATTTGTTAGTCTGACCACTGCTCTAATGCCTTGCAATGCATTAGAGCTGTCAGTATTATACTGACAATACTCCTTATAAACCCTGCTCACAGCGTGGTCTAACAGGCCACCATAGCTGGCAGACCAGGAGATCATTGTGACTTCTGGTTGCCATGACAACCTTCAAGTCCCCATAATCAAGTTGACTGACTGAGGGAGTGCACTCACTTTCTAAATGCTGCGACCGCTATTGATTGCGGCATTCAGGGGAATAAAAAACGGTACACCGGCTGGGGCTGTTATTAGCAGGAGCTCGGCTGACACTTAAGCTGAGTTCCCTGTGGTGATCATGCTGTAATAGCTCCTGTACCCACATAATTACTAGGACGTAAAGATTTGTCCATTTGCGGGAACACACTGCAAAATAGGAGATACCTTTACATTCAGTGTTGGGAAGGGGTTAGCCCCATCACGACCTATGACATACATGTACGTCCTAGGTTGCCTCCCACTCTTTGATGTGAGCTCACGCTGTGAACCCGCATCCTCCCCCCACATCTCAGCTGAGCTCATCAGCTGAGATGTGTATCCAACAGCACTAATCAGATCAGCCATCCGATCGGCGGTGTTAACTCTTTGGGTTGTGCTGCCATTCATTGACAGCAGGATTCAAAGGACCCTGCGGGGATCTCTCCGTTCCCCACCAGGTTTGGAGGTCCCATGAAGTGATCACAGGACCTGCATCCTGTTATCTGGAGAGTCCTAATTCTCTTCCTGCTTGTAATGTCTCGGTGACATCACAAGAAGGGAGTGATCATTTCCCCTGTCTTCAGATGGGCTGTAGCCCATCTAAAGATGGGAAGCGATCAGACAGTGGAGTGCTGAGGCCCGCTAGTGCTTAAAGTAAGATATATTAAAAAGAAAAAATAAGTTTTTAAAAGTATGAACAAAGCAAAAAAACATTAGTTCAAATCACTCCCCTCTTGCATCATTGAAAATGAAACTAATAAAAAAAATACACACATTTTGATGTGCCACGTTCAGAAATGCCCAATCTATCAAAATAGAAAATCAATTAATCAGAGCTGTAAACTGCGTAACGGAAAAAAGTCCAAATGCCAAAATTACTTTTTTTGGTCGCCGCAATAAAATGCAATAACAGCAATTTAATCAGCGCATCAACCCGAAAAAATTGCACCAAAAGTGCAATTCTTTTTCTTTAAAAACTTCAGAATTTTTTTTCACCAATTAGATGACCGTAAAAGTATACATGTTTGGTATCTACAAACTCATACTGACCTGAGGCATCATACTGACATTTTAGTTTTAACACATAGTGACCATGGTCAATATAAAATCCCAAAAAACTAATTGTAATTGCATTTTATTTGCAATTTCACCACATTTGGAATTTTATTCCCCATTTTCCTTTGCACTGTATGGCAAAAAAAATGATTTAATCTGAAAGTACAACTCATCCAGCAATATACAAGCCCTCATATGTCTATAATGATGGAAAAATAAAATGTTATGGTTCTTGGAAGAAGGAGAGGGAATAATGAAAATCGCCAGGGGGTGAAGGGGTTAAAGACTGAAATCAGGCCAATTGTGTTATCTCCCTCTGGATCATAACCCCTTGATTTGATTGAAAAGGAGAGCAATAAGTGACTGTGGTAGATTAGCAGATCTTTTGAAATTTGAATTTGCTTCACCAATTTTTCCCCAAAGATTTGTTTCTGAATGTGAATCTTCTATATGTCCAGAAAATGTTGTGTAAGGCTAGCTTCACACCACGGTATTGTGCATCAGGTTGTGATTGAACCGGACAGAACCTGATCCTGTTTTGCCTCCCTTGTATCCCTATGGTGCCTAATTGGTCCTATTTGGCCATCAGGTTTTGTGTATTCTGTGCCTAATCCGGTTTTGTCAGGTTTTTCACCGTCCCCAAAATCGGAGCCTGCAGCATTTTTTGTCTCCGGTGCAAAAATCAGACAAAACTGGATCCGGCGCAATCCAGTTTCCATATAATGGAAGTCTATGGTGTCGGATCCTGTAAAAAACCTGATTTGTTTCCCTCATCTGGTTTTCTCCTTCGCCTCATTGGGGGACACAGGACCGTGGGTGTTATGCTGCTGTCCACTAGGAGGTGACACTAAGTATACTTCTAAAAAACAAGAAAACAGTGTGGCTCCTCCCCTGCAGTATATACACCCTGGCTGGCTCCAGCCTCACCAGTTTTTGCTTAGTGTCTCATTAGGAGGTAGATGCGGTCCAAGGACCACAATACTAGTACATAATTAGGTTTTTTTCCTTAGATTTTTAGATCTTTTCTCTTTTTACAAGCATACTGGAGGGCGACGGTATCTCTGCATACCGATCTCCCAAAACCAACAACAGACGGGAACGCGGGTGTTACCTCCACGTACCCCCTTCTGCTTCGGTGGACAGGAAGCAAGGCGACGGTTCCTCAGCGTTCCGATTTCCTTGTGTTCCGTTTTTTTCGCCTGCGTTATTCCCTACTTCTCCCCTACCCCCTGCGGGACCCAGGGTGACATGCACAGCAACCTCCCAGGATCTCTGGAGCAGATCCTGCCGGACAGGGACGCCAGGCTGACACTCTCCTCATACTCCTGGGATTATGAGTCGAGCATCCAAGATGCCCTCCCCATTCCCTGCCAGGGGTTTTGGGTTGAGGTGCCTCCATAAGGTAAGCAGGGCTCCTGAGGGACCCTGCATGCATTTGTGATCTCCCCTCTGGGCTGCAGGTTTTCTCCCTAGCCCCTGATGGGCTTCAGCTTTCCCCCCCTTAGCCCCCATAGCCCGGCTTCTGGACTTTAATGTAGCCCCTGGAGGGCTACAACCTTTACCTTTGGCTCCCCTGCCCTGGGGAACGGGGCTGAGTCCTCCACTGCAGGGATTCAGGGGCCGAGGGCGCTCGCGGCGGGCCTTCCCGCACTTCCGCGCCGATGCGCGCTCGTTTTCGGCCTCCGGGACCTAATTGAGCCCCCGGCTTGCGGCCTACCCCGAAGCCCGCCCCTGTTGCCGCCCCTCGTCGCCGCCTCCGGGTGACGTCATGCGGCCGGGAATTAGAGATCCCGGCCTTGTCACTGTGGGCGGATCTTTGCTCCCTGGCGCGTCTCGCTCATCGCGAGACCTCCTGCGCGCCTTTTTCTCTGGAGAAGACGCCCGGGCCGCCATCTTCTGTGCCCAGCTGCACGTGGGACGCTTTCCTCAGGGGGACACCGGACCTGGCCTGACCTGCAGTCCATTGGAAGTGGTAAGGGCACAGCATTCGCTGGTGCCCTCAGTCTGCTTGGGTTTTTAGCTGTGCACTCCCCCCTTTCAGTGTATTGCACTTGCTGCTTCTTTCCTCAGCAGCATATATAGTGTCTCCTAGGCTGCAGATTTCCATAACTATGCAGAACTCCAAGGGTAACAAAAAGGGCTCTAAGATGGCTACCTTCTATGCCGCTTGCACAACCTGCAAGAACCATCTGCCCAGCGGTCAGACGACCCCGCTCTGCCAGGCCTGTGACCCATCTAATACAGAGCCGGTCAGTACAGCTGCCCCTGCTCCTGAGGTTTCCTCGGAGCCCAGCGCCTCTGCCGCCACTGGTAGCTCCTGTGCTACCCCTGAATGGGTGCTTTTCTTGTCTCAGTCCTTAACTCAATCCATGTCTCAATCCATGGAAAGATTAACTTCGACCCTGATGCAGGCGTTGCATAACCAACCCTCGGCGGACACCCCTGAGACCCCTGAACCCGAACAGCATGTCGCTCAGAGCCACGTTTCTGACCCCAGGGATCAGACACAGGAATCTTCTTCCCACCGGGCCCCTCTTAAGAGACGGGACCCCCCTCCCTCCCCTTCAGGGAGCTCCCAGGGTTCCCCGTCCCATAACCAGGGACCAGGGTCCCCTTCGTCTCAGGGTCCATACGATTCTGACCCAGAGCAGGAAATGTCGCTGGACTTGGACAATCCTGACACTCAGTCTATGATTCAGGACCTGATTACGGCCGTCAATCAGACCTGTAAAGTTGACAGCCCCACTTTAGAAACTCCAGGGTCCGCAATATCATTTAAACGAACAAAGCGCCCACACAAGTTTTTCACGGACCACCATGAGTTCCAGGAACTCATGACCAAGTACAGGACTCGCCCGGATAAACGTTTTGGTAACCGAAGGGCCATGGAATCTCGCTATCCCTTCCCCCCTACTGTAAGCCAGGGCTGGGCTGAGTCCCCACAGGTTGACCCGCCAATCTCCCGGCTGGCCACGCGCACTCTCCTCTCCCTTCCAGACGGATCATCTATCAAGGATCCTACTGACCGTCAGGTGGAGCAACTAGCTCGGTCTATTTTTGAGGCCTCTGGCTCGGCATTGTCCCCTATTTTTGCCTCAGTCTGGGTAGCCAAGGCGGTTACCACCTGGGCGTCCTCTCTCCGTGATAATTCTCAATCTCTGGAAGAGTCAGAGATGGCTGCCCAGATCTCCGTCGCGGCTGAATATATCCTTCAGGCTTCCCTGGATGCTGCGGCCTGCTCAGCTATTGCAGCAGCTAACGCAATCACCATCCGCAGAGCGCTCTGGCTGCGTGAATGGAAGGCAGACTCGGCCTCCAAGAAATCCCTGACCAGCCTGCCGTATATTAGCGGACGACTGTTTGGGGAAAAGCTTGACAAGCTGATTTCGGATGCCACTGGAGGGAAGAGCACTTCCCTCCCGCAACACAAGCCAAAACGTCCCCTGTTCAGGCGTCAGCAGACTCGGTTTAGGTCCTTTCGCAACTCATTTGGATGGTCGACCTCCCGCCCCTCACAGGCTAATACCAGATTCCCACGGCGAGATAGAAACTCTCAGGCTCCCCAGAGAACCTCGACTTCCTGGCAGGCACGCTCCAGACAGTCAAAGGCCAAGGGATCACGGTCCCAACCATTCTCTTCTTCCTGACTCTTTTCCCCTACCGGACGATCCCTCCCGAGTAGGCGGCCGCCTCTCTTTTTTTTCGGGACATCTGGCTCGCAGTCGTAGACGACAAGTGGGTCAGGGAGGTGATTTCGTCCGGATATTCCATAGAATTCCACACCCGACCGACCAAACGTTTCTTCCTGTCTTCCCCCCCAAGGTCTCCAAAGAAGGCTCGCGCTTTCTTCAGGGCCGTCGATTCTCTTCGGCAGGCAGGAGTCATTGTGCCAGTGCCTCCAAACGAAAGGTACACAGGGTTCTACTCGAACCTCTTTGTGGTGCCCAAAAAGGACGGGTCGGTGCGGCCGATCCTCGACCTCAAGTTTCTCAACAAATTTATCAAACTGCGTCATTTCCGCATGGAGTCGTTGCGATCCATCATCACCTCAATGGACAAAGGGGAATTTCTCGCGTCCATAGACATCAGGGATGCGTATCTCCACATACCAATCTCTCATGCCCATCAGCGATTCCTACGCTTCGCAGTGGGTCAGGACCATTTTCAGTTCGTCGCCCTGCCGTTCGGCCTCGCCACTGCTCCAAGGGTTTTTACGAAGGTCATGGCCGCGGTCATGAAGCTACTTCATTCCAGAGGAATCGTGGTCTTGCCCTATCTGGACGACCTTCTTATCAAGGCACCATCATTCCCCGACTGCGACGACAGTGTAAAGATCACCATGGACACACTCGTCCGTCTAGGCTGGTTGTTAAACCTTTCCAAGTCCTCTCCAATCCCAAGCCAGACCGTCACTTTTTTGGGAATGGACTTCGACACTCGTCGAGGGCTCGTTCTGCTTCCGCGCGAGAAGGCGGTCGCCATACGTCGAGGCGTTCGTACTCTTCTCCTTCCAAGACCTCACTCCCTTCGCTCAGGAATGCGAGTCCTGGGAAAGATGGTAGCGGCTATGGAGGCGGTGCCGTTCGCTCAATTGCATCTCAGACCACTCCAACTCGCTCTCCTGTCTCGTTGGGACAGGAATCCGGCTACTCTAGACAGGACCATGCGACTGACCGCAGCAGTGAAACAGTCTCTTCTTTGGTGGCTCCGTCCTGCCTCTCTCCAGGTGGGAAGGTCCTTCCTGCCGGCACACTGGAACGTTCTGACCACCGATGCCAGCCTAACGGGCTGGGGAGCGGTTCTCAGTCACCACACGGCTCAAGGCAGGTGGTCCCGCCAAGAGACCACCCTTCCCATCAACCTACTGGAGATTCGTGCCATCTTCCTGGCTCTGCGGGATTTTCATCATTTGCTAGCAGGGCGTCACGTACGAGTCCAGTCGGACAACGCCACGGCGGTGGCATATGTGAACCACCAGGGCGGCACGCGCAGTGCAACGGCAATGCGCGAGGTTCGCCCGATACTGGAATGGGCAGAATCCACGAGATCGGTGATATCAGCCGTCCACATTCCCGGGGTGGACAATTGGCGGCAGACTTCCTCAGTCGCCAAGGCATCGCCTCGGGAGAATGGAGCCTACACCCCGACGTCTTCCAACAAATATGCATCAAGTGGGGGACGCCGGACGTGGACCTGATGGCCTCACGGCTGAACCGCAAGGTGTCCAAGTTTATGGCCCGATGCCACGATCCTCAAGCTCTGGGAGCAGACGCTCTGGTCCAGCCCTGGACTCAATTTCGTCTTTGTTACATCTTCCCTCCGCTTCCCCTCATACCCAGGGGGGTGAAGAAGATCAAAGCGGAGGGTGTGCCAGTCATTCTCGTCGCTCCAGACTGGCCGCGCCGCGCATGGTACGCCGATCTGGTCCGTCTTCTCGGCGACTCCCCCTGGCGTCTCCCAGATCGGCCAGATCTACTTTCACAAGGTCCTCTCCTCCACCAGAAATCCTCAGCCCTGAGTTTGACGGCGTGGCCGTTGAGACCTGGGTGTTAACCCAGGCAGGTTTGTCTCCGGATGTCATTACAACCATGCTTAATGCACGGAAGCCTTCTTCGGCTCGCATTTACCATCGCACTTGGAAGGCCTTCTTCTCCTGGTGTAACTCTCAGAACCGTCCGCCCCTGCAATTCTCGTTGCCAGCCATTTTAGGGTTTCTTCAGACTGGTCTTGACTCCGGTCTTTCCCTAGGTTCTTTGAAGGGACAAGTTTTCTGCCTTGTCTGTTCTTTTTCAGCGCAAATTGGCTAACAGATCACAGGTCAGGACCTTTTTACAGGGGGTCTCCCGCCTGGTTCCACCCTACAAGAGGCCTTTGGAAACATGGGATCTGAACCTGGTTCTGGACGCCTTACAAAGGCCTCCCTTTGAACCTCTCAGAGAGGTCCCTCTGCGCATTTTGTCTCAAAAAGTGGTTTTTCTTGTGGCAATTACATCTATTCGGCGCGTGTCAGAACTGGCAGCTCTTTCCTGCAAGTCTCCTTTTCTCTCTTTCCACCAGGACAGGGTTGTGTTACGGCCTGTTCCGTCCTTCCTTCCCAAGGTGGTGTCCTCGTTTCATTTGAATCAGGACATAACTCTGCCGTCTTTCTGTCCAGCGCCGGTTCATCGTGTGGAGAGGGCCTTGCATTCCCTGGATTTGGTTCGGGCTCTTCGCCTCTACATTTCAAGGACGGCGGTATTTCGGAAGTCTGATTCTCTGTTTATTCTTCCTGAGGGTGCCCGTAAAGGAATGCCTGCATCCAAGGCTACCCTGGCCAGATGGATCAGGGCAACGATCTCAGAATCTTACCAACTCAAGGGTCAGCCCGTTCCACCGGGCTGCGTGCGCACTCTACCCGTGCGGTAGGGGCCTCCTGGGCTATTCGACATCAGGCTTCTGCCGAACAAGTGTGCAAGGCTGCCACCTGGTCCAGCCTGCACACTTTTGCTAAACATTACAATGTGCATGTTCAGTCCTCGGCTGAGGCTAGTCTGGGCAGACGTGTTCTGCAGGCGGCAGTTGCCCACCTGTAGAGGTTCAAGATACGTCTATATATTCCCACCCAGGGACTGCTTTTGGACGTCCCACGGTCCTGTGTCCCCCAATGAGGCGAAGGAGAAAAGGAGAATTTTGTGTACTCACCGTAAATTCCTTTTCTCTTAGCCTCTCATTGGGGACACAGCACCCTCCCTGTTGCCTATTGGCTCTTATCTTGTTATTTCAGTTCTGTATTATCAGTTATGGTTAACTGTTTTTCAGATATAGATAATTTGTGTAGATGGGCTAATGGCTTTCCTACTGCTTTATTCACAAAACTGGTGAGGCTGGAGCCAGCCAGGGTGTATATACTGCAGGGAGGAGCCACACTGTTTTCTTGTTTTTTAGAAGTATACTTAGTGTCACCTCCTAGTGGACAGCAGCATAACACCCACGGTCCTGTGTCCCCCAATGAGAGGCTAAGAGAAAAGGAATTTACGGTGAGTACACAAAATTCTCCTTTTTAGCTCTGAGCATTCTCAGAATGCTCCTTCAGAATGCTCCACCCATTATAGCCTATGGAGAAGTAATTCACAATGCTTTTTAATGGAGAAATGAAAGAAACGAATCCTGCAAAAAACAGGATCAGGGTGCTTATTTGCCATCCGGTTCAACCCATCAGGTTCTGTCTGGTCAAAAAACAGGATCCACCCTGATGGACAAAAACCGTGGTGTGAAGCCAGCCTAACGTCTCCTAGGACCTTTGAGCTCTTGAATGCAGAGATTGGCCAAAGTCTTCTGGGAAACTGTTACTGTCAAGCCTGTCTAAGGGGCCAACGGACAGTATCTATTGGTATATATGAGGCTGTCATTCAGGTCGGGAGGTCCGCGACTATCCATTCGTACATTGCGATCTGCACTTGAACCCAATCTTATTGATGTACACGAGTCTTAAGGCCGGTTTACACACACAGATAATTGTGCAAAGATTGTTGGCAGATCTCTGGTTGCAGTGAAATCATGGACACATTGTTACATTTGTACACGGCAACAAAATAGAACAATGTGTGCATGATTTCACTGCAACCAGAGATCTGCGAACAATCTCTGCACAATTATCTGTGTGTGTAAACCGGCCTTAAAGTTTGAGGTCATTTGTTAGTCTGTCACTAGCGGAAATCGGCTGGCAAATGGAATTAACAGCAGCTTACCGTCTTTAAAGAGGACCTGTTGCCCCCCTGGTGCATGGCAAACTAAATGCACCACTGAACGCAGCATGCCTGCTGCATTCAGGGAAGAGCTCCCCCATTTTTCTACCCCCCCTGTACCCTGAGAAATACATTTTAGAAAGCTTACATATAGTGCGTCCGGAGGGCATTCCTGGTTATAGAGTCATCTCTGCCATGGGGCTTTGCCGCTCTGTGCCACCTCCTGCTGCTCTGTTCCTTCTCCTGTCTGTGGGCAGCCCCCACCTCGCCTGCACCAGCGTGTAAGTGTCTGATCTCACGCAGGCACACAGCGAGGACTTGTCAGGAGTGGGAGCCGGCGGCTGACGTCACGGACTCGCTGTACGCCTGCGTGAGATCACACACTTACACGCCAGCGCAGGCGAGGAGCAACAGAGCAGCAGGAGACGAGGACAAGCACCGTGGCAGCGATGACTCCATAACCAGGACTCACACTTTAGAAAAGCTTACATATAGTATTTCTCGGGTACAGGGGGTTAGAGACATGGGGGGACCCCTTCGCTGAATTCAGGCATGCTGCATTCAGTGGTGCATTTAGTTTGCCATGCACCGGGGAAGGTGGGGGTGACAGGTCCTCTTTAACAGCAGACTACCTAAATTGTAGAAGGTCCAAAACTATCCTTTATTTGGGTCAGATTCCACATTGGTGCTGTAAAAAGAAGTCATGTCATGTCTGTTTCAAACAAAAGGTGCAATAACTATATCTGTTTGGGGAGAATCAAAACCTTTTTAATTTTTATTAGCTAAATTTAAAAGATTCTTCACAAGCTATCCAGAAATTATATCTTTATTTGGGGAACAAAATCAGGTGTGCTGCTATGGAATTAAAGAAGTAATGGCTTCTCAATTAGGAGTGAATAAAGTTCCTTTTTTGGGTATTCCCAAATTGAATAAACAGCTCTATGGAGCTTGTAAACACTACTTTGAAATTGCCAGATTTCAGGATCCTGCCAGCTTCATTATTTCCCTATGGTGTAAAGACAAATCTGCCTCTGCTGAGGGTGTCTGACAATGCAGAAATCGGGCTCGTGGCTCGTCCGTTCCAGCAGCCTGGACTTTCAGGGTGTGCTGATCCTGACAACCAGGAGGCAGGGAAGTGGTGCACCCCTGAAGATGAATAATGAGAAAATCACTTTAAATCATCCATCTAATGAAAGACTTATTTTATAGACTTATTTATTGAATTCCAAGTAGTGTTTTACATATATGAGACACTGAACTTCATATACTTGAGCCTGTTAATTTCATTGATCTTTCCTAGATAGCGTTGCTGGTTACTAATGATGCCGTAGTTCACACGGACAAGTTACAGTTCTTCATGGAACAGTTTTACAAAATAATCAGGAAGATGGAGTCTTCCAACAAGGAGCTCTCTATTGCTATCCGAGGATATGGACTCTTTGCAGCGGTATGGTTCCCTCCTCATTATTAAAATGAAAACACACAAGCATGTCCCTTTTGTGAAATAGAATATATTGTATTGCATTTATTCATTTGTTTGCTTTAAAGCCATGCAAAGCGGTGAATGCCAAGGATGTGGATTTTATGTACATTGAGCTTATTCAGCGTTGCAAGCAAATGTATCTCACAGAGGCGGAGACAGAAGAAGACAATGTGTATCAGCTGCCAAACTTCCTGCAGGCGATCGCAAGTGTCATATTGTACATGGATGCTGTGAGTGGATAACGTCTTCTGATTACAACATAATGATATATCAAATTTACTTACTTTAGAATTGATGGCCAGGGGGACATTACTTGATGAGAAATAAGCTCTGAATTTTTTTGTGTCTTATCGTTATGATCAATCACTCTCCCTCTAGATCCCTGAAATATATACCCCAGTTCTGGAGCGTCTCCTGGTTGTTCAGATAGAAACATTTCCACAATACAGCGCAAAAATGC
Source organism: Allobates femoralis (assembly GCA_033576535.1). Classification (NCBI taxonomy): domain Eukaryota; kingdom Metazoa; phylum Chordata; class Amphibia; order Anura; family Aromobatidae; genus Allobates; species Allobates femoralis. Next base: position 6,363 of record JARQOC010002372.1, on the reverse strand, counting down.
AGTGGTCCTGCAGCAGGTCGATCATCAAGGTGTTTCTGTCTTTAGCGGCAAAGGGGCCTGTTCTTTGGAGCCTGATTAGTACTGTGGGTGAGTTTATTATTAAATCTTTCTTTTTTTTTCAATCATACATTTATCACAATTTTGCATACTAGAGCCAGTCCGCCCTCTCATACCAAACAGTTATCCTGAAACTATTTTAATTTTTTTTTATTTTTATTTTTTGCAAAAATACACCCCAACTCATTACAAAATTGCTTTTGAAATTTCTTTAATTGATTTTATTTAATTTAGTTTTTGAGCAATGTTCTTTGAAGTGATATCAGATGTAAGGCTATATGCTCACGGTCCAGAGGAGCTACATGTTGGACGCACCTCCTCCGGACCTGAGTGAACCCGCTGGCGCCCGCAGGAGAATCGCAGCTGCCCTGTACCCACCATGTGTGGCGGGTGCGGGGCTGCTTCTCCCTGCAGTCACCCAATGGGAGCCACTTCCAACCCGCAGCATGAAATGACATGCTGCAGAGGAGTGGAATGCCGGCAACCCCACCGCAGCTGTCAGATCGCTGCAGGCCGGTTAAGCATAGCAAGGATTGGATTTCTTGAAATTCCATCCACTATGCTTATACTGTACGACGCAGCGTTTTGGACTCAGCGGCAAGACGCTGCGTACGAAACACTGCGTATACTGATCGTGAGCACACAGCCTGAATGTTGCTGGAAAGTAGCAATTGGTGCCTTTCATTTATTGCTCTGTGATCCCAAGGGCACAGAAGTTGTGCTAGTGCAACCTACTGTCAGGTAAGGCTGTAATTGATGGATGCCCCCCTACAGCAATGATCGTAATTGGTGATTTCACAAATCCTGACAAGTTATCTACTTTTATTCCACGTTTGATAAAGACCATGTCATGACTTGTCCCCAAGATATCATTTACAGACTGTTGCAGTGCACAGCGCATATCTAATGCCACACCATAGAAAATAAAAGTGAAAAAAGAAAAGAATCAAACATGTGATTTACATGTGATAAAAGCGACACCATTGTGTAAGGCCTCAGTCTATAGCGCTGATTCTATAATTTTATTGCTACTTTTTTGCACTGAATTCGGTAACAAAAAACGACGACAGAAGAGTTTTTTTTTTTTGTTCATCTCTTGTTATCAGACAGGCCTACATTCTTAAAAATACAAAATAGTAACAGTACACACCACATCTATCCCAGGAAAGAATCTGTTAATTAAAAAGTGTCAAAAAGTGTTGAAATAAAAAATAAATTATTTACCAAAATGTCATCACTTTTAATAAATGTTAACTATTATGCATCTTCTATATTATTGCATTTTAAATAAATAAAACTAAACTTAAAGTGTAAATGTTATTTCATTGATGAAAAAAAACTTACTGCTCTGATTGTTAATGATGGGTCACATAGCAGCTAAGATAATGCTTGTTTTGTGCAATATGACTTATTTTCTCACATTTTCTGTGCTCTTTTAAAAACTACATTTTATGACTGTGTGGGCATGGCCAGTGTCTGTCAGCATTCTGTGAATTTCCACAGTTTCTGAGAGCAGGCTGATAGGAAGCTGTGTATGGAGCCAGCAGACAAGGGATTAACAGATTGTGACTGAGCTATGTGGAGCCAGATGACAGATCTTTCCTTGTCTTGGCACAAGCTTCTGAGGAGTTTGCAGTGATCCTGACTTTCTGACATTGCTTAGCAACTGTGATGTAGGCTGAGCTAATCTGATACATTGTTTCCTCACCATTTGAGAATAGGAGAACAAAAGAGAGAGAATATGTGCACAAAAACTTTTAATGCTGTTAGGTAGAAATAAAACAGGCTTATTGTATCCCTCATAGAGGACGGGGAAAAATGGTACAAGGGCAAGTGCAAAGTTCACATACAAATATTACATAAAGGCTTGCATATACTACACAACGGCAATCCTGTCCAAATTGACAATATTAAGACAGAGAGATGAGAGGATACAAATCTAATAGCAAAAAAATTCACACATAGATATAAATTACATTTGTAATAAAGTGAAAGTTCCATACAATCCCATATTATGTATGAGTCGTTCCCCAGGATTACCCCCTAACTCAGAGCATATATCTGGTGCTGATAAGCAAAACCAGGTTAGAACTTTGTGTGTAGAAGCAAGAGACAACACCTCTCTATTAAGGAAAGGGGCGAGAGATCAAGCCCATTGTATTGCACTTTAAAATTCCCTGGATCCGAACCCCGACATACGTTTCCTCTTTAACAAGTTAAAAAGCTTCATCGGGGGGAAGTGGGAGTGTGATGCAGCATCTGCTTGCATCGGCACTTATACCTAAATGGCATTTATCACGCCATATGCCGCTCATATCGCGGTGCTCGCATACTTCTGGTACCGCCCACTCCCAACCGGAAGTGTGTTAACGTCACTGAAATTGATAAAGCTCACATCTGGGAGCTGGGACGAGTCACCATGGTTCCGAACATACGCATCTGCGGTTAGAGGCACCGTGCACATGAGGGCAGTAACCAATATAGAGCGTACCTAGTGGGAATTAACTCTTTAGCAAACCTGAACATATATCATAAAATGTAGCACATATAGGAGGAATTGGAAACAAGATTCAGTTAACAATAGCTTTTAAAGCCCGGTAGAGTAGAAATAAAAGAACCAGGCAAAAGCATCAGTGGGTACAAAATAGTCCATTAGATGACTCATACTTTCCAGCTTGTTCCTTGTTATCTAGAATGCAAAATGCATTGTTTCCTCATCAGCTGCAGTCAGCAGTGTATGCCACACCCCCTTTCCCTTATATGGTTACATGCCTGTATTCAGTGTGAAGAATGATCTGGCTGATAATTAACCTTCACACAGTGTAGGGGGCAAATCTTGTGGAAGGTTTATGAATGGTTTTCAACCAGAATTTTCTAATGAAGTATATTTGAACATTTATTAAAATCACTTGCTCTACATGATTATTAAATACAAATTTAAACAGCGGTTACACCCTTAACCAAACCCTGTTTTTAATTTTTATTTCAGCAATCAATAATTCACTTGAAAATAAGCAACTGTGTAATATGTTTGTATTGGAGATATGCTTCTTTCTCAGTCAGCACTCATTAATCATTTTTAAACTTCTCAATTCATGGGTAAAATCTGTCTTCAGTGGGTACAGATTTTTACGTTATTGAGATGGGACATGGTAGTTGCCACTTATAAGTTTTATGTAGAGGGAAACATGAGGAAGAAGCTCTGTCTCTATCTCGTCAGCTCTAAATAGGAGGTGACAGTTGCTACTGATAAGCTTCTGTGTAGAGCAGAGGAGATAGACAGAGCTTCTCCCTCCTGCTCCCCTCTACATAGAACCTTCTAAACACCTGCCATGTCCCATCTCAATAATGTAAAAATCTGCCATCATTAAATGCAGATTTTACACTTAAAAGGGGTTGTCCACTATTGATCAGTCACATGTACTCTCACCCCCTGCAGTGTCACAGTTCAAGTAATCTCAGCTCCGCTATTTCTGGCATGGACGTGCCTTATGTCACGTGAGTGGCCGCTCGTCAGCTGCCAACTTTACTATTTTGTCAGAGGACATGTCAAGTCCAGATGGAATATTGTTGAGCTGCAGCCAAAGAGCTCCTGCTTATTGGCTATGCTTTACATGTGACACAACAAGGCACATAGCCACAGGAACAGCCAGTAGTGGAAAACCCCTTTAAGTACTTAGCCTTTGTTTAGGTTAACATTTTTAATGCCATGTGCTCCAATAAGATATCAGAATAGCCATAAAGATTAATATATCAATATAATATTAATATAACATTAATATGTTTTCTTACAGTGCATCAAGGGTTGATCAGAGTCTGTTCCAAGCCACTCCGATTTGTACAGGTAACTGAATGAAATCTCATCATTTAAAGGGGAACTCAAATGAGAGAAACTTTTTTAGCACAGTTCCTGCCCTGCTACATGATGATGCAGAGCTATACACTGCAGTTCTAGGATGTATAGATATCTTATAAATTCATAAAATTATATCTGCTGCTCAGCTCTGACCCCCACCTCATAGGATCGAGAATCTTCAGCCTGGCAGCTTCATGTAGGAGTAAAAAGCAGGTGGTGTGTCAGAGGCGTAGATGCTGCATCATCATACAACAGAGGATCACAGTGTATATTTGTTTCTGCTTGGTGACATGATTGCTATTTGAAGCCTGGACCCCCCGTCACATAGAATGGTGTATCAGGGACAGGATTGTAGTGTGAGCATGGGATCGACGGCCACGCCTCCTTTCACGCTCTGCCCCCATACAGAAATGTGAGAGGACTGGAATACAGGATGATCCTGTAGCTCCCAGCATCCACGCCCCCGACGCACCTCCTGCTCTCTGCTGCTGCATGAAGCTGCCAGACTGAAAATTCTCTGTCCCATGAGGAGGGGGAGGGGGGGCGTGCAGAGGAGCAGGTATGATTTTCTCGACTTATAAGAGATCTATAGATCCTAGAACTGCAGTGTACAGCTCTGCTTCATCATGGCAGGGCAGAAACTGTACTAAAATGTTTTCTCTTACTGGAGTACCCCTTTAATTCAATATTTAGTCACGTTAGACTGATTTTCGGCCAAATATTACACTATAGAGAATAAGATTTTGCATTAATGAAACATTTGGAGATCTTTCTGGGGCTTCTTCACAAACAAAGTAAAATAACGTAGAAAATAGCCCAAACAACAGATCTACATGTACAGTTAGGGCCAGAAATATTTGGACAGTGACACAATTTTTGCGAGTTGGGCTCTGCATGCCACCACATTGGATTTGAAATGAAACCTTTACAACAGTATTCAAGTGCAGATTGTAACGTTTAATTTGAAGGGTTGAACAAAAATATCTGATAGAAAATGTAGGAATTGTACACATTTCTTTACAAACACTCCACATTTTAGGAGGTCAAAAGTAATTGGACAAATAAACATAACCCAAATAAAATATTTTTATTTTCAATATTTTGTTGCGAATCCTTTGGAGGCAATCACTGCCTTAAGTCTGGAACCCATGGACATCACCAAACGCTGGGTTTCCTCCTTTTTAATGCTTTGCCAGGCCTTTACAGCCGCAGCCTTCAGGTCTTGCTTGTTTGTGGGTCTTTCCGTCTTAAGTCTGGATTTGAGCAAGTGAAATGCATGCTCAATTGGGTTTAGATCTGGTGATTGACTTGGCCATTGCAGAATGTTCCACTTTTTTGCACTCATGAACTCCTGGGTAGCTTTGGCTGTATGCTTGGGGTCATTGTCCATCTGTACTATGAAGCGCTGTCCAATCAACTTTGCAGCATTTGGCTGAATCTGGGCTGAGAGTATATCCCGGTACACTTCAGAATTCATCCGGCTACTCTTGTCTTCTGTTATGTCATCAATAAACACAAGTGACCCAGTGCCATTGAAAGCCATGCATGCCCATGCCATCACGTTGCCTCCACCATGTTTTACAGAGGATGTGGTGTGCCTTGGATCATGTGCCGTTCCCTTTCTTCTCCAAACTTTTTTCTTCCCATCATTCTGGTGCAGGTTGATCTTTGTCTCATCTGTCCATAGAATACTTTTCCAGAACTGAGCTGGCTTCTTGAGGTGTTTTTCAGCAAATTTAACTCTGGCCTGTCTATTTTTGGAATTGATGAATGGTTTGCATCTAGATGTGAACCCTTTGTATTTACTGTCATGGAGTCTTCTCTTTACTGTTGACTTAGAGACAGATACACCTACTTCACTGAGAGTGTTCTGGACTTCAGTTGATGTTGTGAACGGGTTCTTCTTCACCAAATAAAGTATGCGGCGATCATCCACCACTGTTGTCATCCGTTGACGCCCAGGCCTTTTAGAGTTCCCAAGCTCACCAGTCAATTCCTTTTTTTTCAGAATGTACCCAACTGTTGATTTTGCTACTCCAAGCATGTCTGCTATCTCTCTGATGGATTTTTTCATTTTTTTCAGCCTCAGGATGTTCTGCTTCACCTCAATTGAGAGTTCCTTTGACCGCATGTTGTCTGGTGACAGCAACAGCTTCCAAATGCAAAACCACACACCTGGAATCCACCCCTGACCTTTTAACTACTTCATTGATTACAGGTTAACGAGGGAGACGCCTTCAGAGTTAATTGCAGCCCTTAGAGTCCATTGTCCAATTACTTTTGGTCCCTTGAAAAAGAGGAGGCTATGCATTACAGAGCTATAATTCCTAAACCCTTTCTCCGATTTGGATGTGGAAACTCTCATATTGCAGCTGGGAGTGTGCACTTTCAGCCCATATTAAATATATAATTATATTTCTGAACATGTTTTTGTAAACCGCTAAAGTAAC
>JARQOC010002371.1:0-26093 GCA_033576535.1 Allobates femoralis | reverse complement strand
ACGTACACACCGGCAGGGAAATTTAAGTAACCCCTTGTACCCGACCTTGGCACTCAAAGGCGACATCGGCAACTCACTTAGAACAAGCTTAGAATGGAGGAACACCGCGGAGCTCTGAGAAACACTGGTCATTGCTAAGTCAACACAGTCCGTTACCCGTTACCTGTATGCCATGTATCATCTGCTGGATACAGTAAAATACCCATTGCACAGACTATCAGTGTACGTGCCTTTTCCAAGACTGTTCATCTCCACATGCAGAGAGTAACTGAGCTGCCTCACAACATCTTGTGCAGCTCCTGGCTCCGGGGACTCCCGCTCATCCTGTGGGGAGCGTCCCATCTTGCTGCATCCCATCCCCCGGAGGCCCAAGCAGCGCCGGTGAACTCACCGGAATTCTCACAGGTGGCATCACGACAAGATTTAACCCCTTATCTGTTCAGCCAACGTTTTTGATGTGGACCACCGGGCCCACACAGCCTTGGGTGCGGTACCGTGACAGGGAGCAGCGACAGCCTGAGACGTGCGCACCACGGCTACGGTGAGTCAGATAGATGCGGGGGGGGCAGGATGGAGCCGGTGGGGCAGGATGGTGGCGGGGGGATCAGGATGGTGGTGGTGGGGCAGGATGTAGTCGGCGGGGCAGGATGGTGGCGGGGGGGCAGGATGGATACGGGGGGGCAGGATGGAGGCGCTCCTCCTTCACCCCTCCGCTGCTCCTGCCCCTCCTCTGCTCCCCGCCGCCCCCCCCCCACACCCACATGGTGATAATAAAATAAAATAATCCCTCAGTGATGATACTTAGGTTGGTTTCACACTACGATTTTTTTAAATCCGAAGCTGTCCGATATAAATCGGACAGCATTGGATCCAAACTGGTCCCTGCATTCGGATGCCAGGCTGGAGACACATGGATTTCATGTGGGGCATCAGTAGGTATGTAAACCAGGTGTTAGATGACTGGCACAAAGGCATTTAACCTCTTAAAAATTGCTGTTACTTATTCACATGTGTGAAAATTGGTGATTTGCCCACTTTGATGCCAGTTTTGATGCCATGAACCCATTTGTGCCAGGCTGGAGAGACATGGATTTCATGTGGGGCATCAGTGGGTATGTAAATCAGGTGTCAGATGAGTGGCACAAAGGCATTTAACCCCTTAAAAATAGCTGTTACTTATTCAAATCTGTGAAAATGTGCAATTTGCCCACTTTGATGCCAGTTTTGATGCCCAGAACCCTTTTGTGCCAGGCTGGATTGACATGGATTTCATGTGGGGCATCAGTAGGTATGTAAATCAGGTGTTAGATCAGTGGCACAAAGGCATTTAACCCTTTAAAAATAGCTGTTACTTATTCAAATCTGTGAAAATGGGTGATTTGCCCACTTTGATGCCAGTTTTGATGCCCAGAACCCATTTGTGCCAGGCTGGAGAGACATGGATTTCATGTGGGGCATCAGTGGGTATGTAAATCAGGTGTCAGATGAGTGGCACAAAGGCATTTAACCCCTTAAAAATAGCTGTTACTTATTCAAATCTGTGAAAATGGGCAATTTGCCCACTTTGATGCCAGTTTTGATGCCCAGAACCCATTTGTGCCAGGCTGGAGACACATGGATTTCATGTGGGGCATCAGTAGGTATGTAAATCAGGTGTTAGATCAGTGGCACAAAGGCATTTAACCCTTTAAAAATAGCTGTTACTTATTCAAATCTGTGAAAATTGGTGATTTGCCCACTTTGATGCCAGTTTTGATGCCCAGAACCCATTTGTGCCAGGCTGGATTGACATGGATTTCATGTGGGGCATCAGTAGGTATGTAAATCAGGTGTTAGATGAGTGGCACAAAGGCATTTAACCCCTTAAAAATAGCTGTTACTTATTCACATGTGTGAAAATTGGTGTTCTCTGCCCACTTTGATGCCAGTTTTGATGCCCAGAACCCTTTTGTGCCAGGCTGGAGAGACATGGATTTCATGTGGGGCATCAGTAGGTATGTAAATCAGGTGTTAGATCAGTGGCACAAAGGCATTTAACCCTTTAAAAATAGCTGTTACTTATTCAAATCTGTGAAAATGGGTGATTTGCCCACTTTGATGCCAGTTTTTGATGCCCAGAACCCATTTGTGCCAGGCTGGAGAGACATGGATTTCATGTGGGGCATCAGTGGGTATGTAAATCAGGTGTCAGATGAGTGGCACAAAGCCATTTAACCCCTTAAAAATAGCTGTTACTTATTCAAATCTGTGAAAATGGGCAATTTGCCTACTTTGATGCCAGTTTTGATGCCCAGAACCCTTTTGTGCCAGGCTGGATTGACATGGATTTCATGCGGGGTATCAGTGGGTATGTAAATCAGGTGTTAGATGAGTGGCACAAAGGCATTTAACCCTTAAAAATAGCTGTTACTTATTCAAATCTGTGAAAATGTGCAATTTGCCCACTTTGATGCCAGTTTTGATGCCCAGAACCCTTTTGTGCCAGGCTGGATTGACATGGAATTCATGTGGGCATCAGTGAGTATGTAAATCAGGTGTTAGATGAGTGGCACAAAGGCATTTAACCCCTTAAAAATAGCTGTTACTTATTCAAATCTGTGAAAATGGTCAATTTGCCCACTTTGATGCCCGTTTTGATGCCCAGAACCCATTTGTGCCAGGCTGGAGACACATGGATTTCATGTGGGGCATCAGTAGGTATGTAAATCAGGTGTCAGATGAGTGGCACAAAGACATTTAACCCCTTAAAAATAGCTGTTACTTATTCAAATCTGTGAAAATTGGTGATTTGCCCACTTTGATGCCAGTTTTGATGCCCAGAACCCATTTGTGCCAGGCTGGATTGACATGGATTTCATGTGGGGCATCAGTAGGTATGTAAATCAGGTGTCAGATGAGTGGCACAAAGACATTTAACCCCTTAAAAATAGCTGTTACTTATTCAAATCTGTGAAAATTGGTGATTTGCCCACTTTGATGCCAGTTTTGATGCCCAGAACCCATTTGTGCCAGGCTGGAGAGACATGGATTTCATGTGGGGCATCAGTAGGTATGTAAATCAGGTGTTAGATGAGTGGCACAAAGGCATTTAACCCCTTAAAAATAGCTGTTACTTATTCACATGTGTGAAAATTTGTTTCTTGCCCACTTTGATGCCAGTTTTGATGCCCAGAACCAATTTGTGCCAGGCTGGAGAAACATGGATTTCATGTGGGGCATCAGTGGGTATGTAAATCAGGTGTTAGATGAGTGGCACAAAGCCATTTAACCCCTTAAAAATAGCTGTTACTTATTCAAATCTGTGAAAATGGTCAATTTGCCCACTTTGATGCCAGTTTTGATGCCCAGAACCCTTTTGTGCCAGGCTGGAGTGACATGGATTTCATGTGGGGCATCAGTAGGTATGTAAATCAGGTGTCAGATGAGTGGCACAAAGGCATTTAACCCTTAAAAATAGCTGTTACTTATTCAAATCTGTGAAAATGTGAAATTTGCCCACTTTGATGCCAGTTTTGATGCCCAGAACCCATTTGTGCCAGGCTGGATTGGCATGGATTTCATGTGGGGCATCAGTGGGTATGTAAATCAGGTGTTAGATGAGTGGCACAAAGCCATTTAACCCCTTAAAAATAGCTGTTACTTATTCAAATCTGTGAAAATGGGCAATTTGCCCACTTTGATGCCAGTTTTGATGCCCAGAACCCTTTTGTGCCAGGCTGGAGTGACATGGATTTCATGTGGGGCATCAGTAGGTATGTAAATCAGGTGTCAGATGAGTGGCACAAAGGCATTTAACCCCTTAAAAATAGCTGTTACTTATTCAAATCTGTGAAAATGTGAAATTTGCCCACTTTGATGCCAGTTTTGATGCCCAGAACCCTTTTGTGCCAGGCTGGATTGGCATGGATTTCATGTGGGGCATCAGTAGGTATGTAAATCAGGTGTTAGATGAGTGGCACAAAGCCATTTAAACCCTTAAAAATTGCTGTTACTTATTCAAATCTGTGAAAATGGTCAATTTGCCCACTTTGATGCCAGTTCTGATACCCAGAACCCTTTTGTGCCAGGCTGGATTGACATGGATTTCATGTGGGGCATCAGTGGGTATGTAAATCAGGTGTCATATGAGTGGCACAAAGCCATTTAACCCCTTAAAAATAGCTGTTACTTATTCAAATCTGTGAAAATGGGCAATTTGCCCACTTTGATGCCAGTTTTGATGCCCAGAACCCTTTTGTGCCAGGCTGGAGAGACATGGATTTCATGTGGGGCATCAGTGGGTATGTAAATCAGGTGTTAGATGAGTGGCACAAAGGCATTTAACCCTTAAAAATAGCTGTTACTTATTCAAATCTGTGAAAATGGGCAATTTGCCCACTTTGATGCCAGTTTTGATGCCCAGAACCCATTTGTGCCAGGCTGGATTGACATGGATTTCATGTGGGGCATCAGGAGGTATGTAAATCAGGTGTTAGATGAGTGGCACAAAGGCATTTAACCCCTTAAAAATAGCTGTTACTTATTCAAATCTGTGAAAATGGGCAATTTGCCCACTTTGATGCCAGTTTTGATGCCCAGAACCCTTTTGTGCCAGGCTGGAGAGACATGGATTTCATGTGGGGCATCAGTGGGTATGTAAATCAGGTGTCAGATGAGTGGCACAAAGCCATTTAACCCCTTAAAAATAGCTGTTACTCATTCAAATCTGTGAAAATTGGCAATTTGCCCACTTTGATGCCAGTTTTGATGCCCAGAACCCTTTTGTGCCAGGCTGGAGACACATGGATTTCATGTGGGGCATCAGTGGGTATGTAAATCAGGTGTCAGATGAGTGGCACAAAGCCATTTAACCCCTTAAAAATAGCTGTTACTTATTCAAATCAGTGAAAATGGGAAATTTGCCCACTTTGATGCCAGTTTTGATGCCCAGAACCCATTTGTGCCAGGCTGGATTGAGAGGGATTTCATGTGGGGCATCAGTAGGTAATTAAATCAGGTGTCAGATGAGTGGCACAAAGGCATTTAACCCCTTAAAAATAGCTGTTACTTATTCAAATCAGTGAAAATGGGCAATTTGCCCACTTTGATGCCAGTTTTGATGCCCAGAACCCTTTTGTGCCAGGCTGGAGAGACATGGATTTCATGTGGGGCATCAGTGGGTATGTAAATCAGGTGTCAGATGAGTGGCACAAAGGCATTTAACCCCTTAAAAATAGCTGTTACTTATTCAAATCTGTGAAAATGTGAAATTTGCCCACTTTGATGCCAGTTTTGATGCCCAGAACCCTTTTGTGCCAGGCTGGATTGGCATGGATTTCATGTGGGGCATCAGTAGGTATGTAAATCAGGTGTTAGATGAGTGGCACAAAGGCATTTAACCCCTTAAAAATAGCTGTTACTTATTCAAATCTGTGAAAATGGTCAATTTGCCCACTTTGATGCCAGTTTTGATGCCCAGAACCCATTTGTGCCAGGCTGGATTGACATGGATTTCATGTGGGGCATCAGTGGGTATGTAAATCAGGTGTCAGATGAGTGGCACAAAGCCATTTAACCCCTTAAAAATAGCTGTTACTTATTCAAATCTGTGAAAATGGTCAATTTGCCCACTTTGATGCCAGTTTTGATGCCCAGAACCCTTTTGTGCCAGGCTGGAGTGACATGGATTTCATGTGGGTCATCAGTAGGTATGTAAATCAGGTGTCAGATGAGTGGCACAAAGGCATTTAACCCCTTAAAAATAGCTGTTACTTATTCACATGTGTGAAAATTGGTTCTCTGCCCACTTTGATGCCAGTTTTGATGCCCAGAACCAATTTGTGCCAGGCTGGATTGACATGAACTTGATGTGGGGCATCACAAAGTATGTAAATCAGGTGTCAGATTAGTGGCACAAAGCCATTTAACCCTTTCCATACCAGACCTCAGTGCCCACTTTGATGCCCATTTTTATGCCAGCCTTCTATTTTTTTTATCTGTTTTTAACTGTATTCATAAAAGGGCACATGACTGCATATTATTATATACTTAGAATGGTTAATTTTTATTGAAAAAGCTGAAAAAAGCAGAAAATAAAAAATAGCCGAATAAGAAACTGCTGAATAAGAAACCAACTTCAGCCCGAATAAGAAACTGAACGAATAAGAAACCAACTTCAGCATCGTACACTCTGGTCCTCCTTCTGCCTTATAAAGTCTACGCTCAGTTGCATGCACTGCGCTCACATGGAGTCACGTTGTGTTTCCATGGATACCGTAGCTCTGCCTCCCGGGCCTTTGGTGGTTCTCTCACTAATGCCTGCTTTGTTATACACTTTTATGAATTGCCCATTCGCAGAGACGCTTATTATTAATGAGTGTAATTGCTGAATATACCTGCCTTTTTTTTGCATATTCCGCTCAGGCAATATCCTAGTCACCTCAGTAGAGGACCCTTGCCATTTCCCAGCGTACAGCGCGTCGTCACTTCCTTTTCCTCCATCTTGGATACCGGTGCGGATGAGCACAGCTCAGTGTCTGTCACAGGTTGCTTTGTTTGGGCTGTGTGATCCTCCTGTGTGTGGAATATCAGTCCCGCCGTGTCGGACGGCCGCCTGTCAATGAGGCGTGGGGGTGTATCGGGGTTGTGTGTGTGGGGGAGATGGCGGGGATATTGGGCTGATTGTGCTGCTCGGGGAGCTGGTTGTGTCTGCAGCGCTGTGTGCATGGTGTACAGTGTGAGGTCTGCAGGAAGAGCGGAGGCAGGGGGGGCCGCAGGGAGCGCGGGCAGGAGGAAAGGGGGAAGCTGTGAGGGGAGACTGTATATCCCAGCTACAGCAAATAGGCGCGAAATTCGAACTTTGAATTCTCGCACCTATTTTCATAGTCTGCTCTCATTGGCCGGTTGCAGACACACGCAAAAAACCCTTAGACAATTATATAGTCGATTATGAATAAATGAATATGTCTCTCAGTTCCTTTGTGTTATATAGCTTTTTTGATTTTGGATTTTTTTCAGAATAAAAAAATATAATATAATTAATGAGAACAGACATATAATGAGGAAATATAATATTGGTTGATCACTCTAAGAAAAGACTAGAGATAAATTGGCTACTTTTAATAGATATTACTATTATTAGATCATCTATATAGGTTTTTTCATATATTTTTTTTAATTTTTCTTAACGTTTTTCAAATATAATATGGATATCTTTTATCTAATATTAATGTGAATATTTTGATTTCTAGGTATCAAAATAGTGTAAAATAATAGTCTAAATTGTATAGATGTTTTTGGACATATAGTACTGGGGTTTTTGCGATATAAAATCATTGTGCCTTGTGGAATATTTGATAGTATTCTGCCCTTTTTTTGCTGATAGTTATATGAGATATTTAACATATAGCTACGGTATTACTTTCAATGAACATATAGATTGATAGATTTAGGAGAAATACAGTAATATTTGCTTGTATTTTTATCTGTATTGATTCAAATTTATGGCTTTTATGGAACTTTGAAGCTGGATCTTTCTTTTTCATTACTGTCTTATAATCGGGTGCGTCTTATATTCTGCAAAATACGGTATATTATATTCTGAAATGCTCTGGGGTTTCTGAAATAATGTACTTTAAAGATGTGGTACCACAGCCGGAGTTGACACAAGTCTGTTTCTGCCCCGGTCGGCTCTTTCCAGCGCTGCTAGAGGAGATTGACAGATCTGTGGCTATGACGATACCTGTCAATCATCTGGAAGATGTGGGGAGGGGTCACCGGACTAGTCTCTTATTATTTAGCACTCCAGCATTTCTTTTATCCCCCTTTCCCTTAGCCATAATTATTGTGCCCAAACTGTTTGCATTAGAGTACTTCCTCCATACTGCCTCCTGCTGCTTGCAGCACTTTTTCACTCCTCTTTTGCACCACAAGACTACAGCTGTCTCAGCTTTTTGCTTTTTCACTGTAAGTCTATGACTCCCTCATTCTGAGTTTCAAAAACTTGCATTAATAAAGTGACGTCTGCCCCACACAGAAGCGCAGTCGGGGCAGCCCTGGAAACGGGAGAAGGCTGCGATTGGTAAGTATATTTTTAATGCATGTATTGTATACATAATACAGTCATATGAAAACGTTTGGGCACCCCTCTTAATCTTACTCTTTTTTTTTTTGTTTAAAATTGTTTTTTTTGCAACAGCTATTTCAGTGTGATATATGTAATAACTGATGGACACAGTAATATTTCAGGTTTGAAATGAGGTTTATTGTACTAACCAAAAATGGGAAATATGCATTATTTCAAAATTTGACAGGTGCCAAAGTATGGGCACCCTTCTAATTTTCATGATTTGAACACTCCTAACTACTTTTTACTGACTTACTGAAGCACTAAATTGGTTTGGTAACCTCATTGAGCTTTGGACTTCATAACCCTGTGTATCCAGTCATGAGAAAAGCTATTTCAGGTGTCACTTGCAAGTTGTTCTCCTAGTTGCATCTTCTCTGAGGATTGGCATCATGGGCTCCTCAAAACATCTCTCAAATGATCTGAAAAAAAAGATTGTTCAACATAGTTGTTCAGGGAAAGGATACAAAAAGTTGTCTCAGAGATTTAACCTGTCCGTTTCCACTGTGAGGAACATAGTAAGGAAATGGAAGACCACAGGGACAGTTCTTGTAAAGGCCAGAAGTGGCAGGCCAACAAAAATATCAGAAAGACAGAGAAGAAGAATGGTGAGATCAGTCAAGAACAATCCAAAGACCATCTCCAAAGACCTGCAGCATCCTCTTGCTGCAGATGGTGTCACTGTGCATCGGTCAACAATACAGCGCACACTGCACAAGGAGAAGCTGTATGGGAGAGTGATGCGAAAGAAGCCCTTTCTGCATGCACGCCACAAACAGAGTCGCCTGAGGTATGCAAAAGCACATTTGGACAAGCCAGTTTCATTTTGGAAGAAGGTCCTGTGGACTGATGAAACAAACATTGAGTTGTTTGGTCATACAACAATACGTTATGCATGGCGCCACAAAAACACAGCATTCCAAGAAAAACACTTGCTACCCACTGTCAAATTTGGGGGAGGGTCCATCATGCTTTGGGGCTGTGTGGCCAATGACGGCACGGGGAATCTTGTTAAAGTTGAGGGTCTCATGGATTCCACTCAGTATCAGCAGATTCTTGAGAATAATGTTCAAGAATCAGTGTCAAAGTTGAAGTTACGCTGGGGATGGATCTTTCAGCAAGACAATGATCCAAAACACCTCTCCAAATCTACTTAGGCATTCATGCAGAGGAACAATTACAATGTTCTGGAATGGCCATCCCAGTCCCCAGACCTGAATATCATTGAACATCTGTGGGATGTTTTGAAGCTGGCTGTCCATGCTCAGAGACCATCAAACTTAACTGAACTGGAATTGTTTTGTAAAGAGGAATGGTCAAAAATACCTTCATCCGGGATCCAGGAACCTCATTAACAGCTACAGGAAGCGACTAGAGGCTGTTATTTTCGCAAAAGGTGGATCTACTAAATATTAATGTCACTTTTCTGTTGAGGTGCTCATACTTTTGCACCTGTCAATTTTTGAAATAAGGCATATGTGGCGCCCCTGTGTCCAGGAGGTCACAAAAGGGAACTGCAGCCAGGCAGGTAGGACAATTGTTGCACAACAACACCCTCACAGCCCACACAACCCACGTGCAGTAGATGGTAGCATCCAGCCCTAAGATTGGATACTCTAGGGAATTGAGGGGTGGTGGATTTAGAGGAGTGGGTTGGGCACACACGTAGTCAGGTGACTTGACAGTAGAAATAGTGAGGGGGAGGAGGAAGGAGTTCAGTAGGCCCAGGGTGCCGAGCTGTAAAGACTAAGAGCAGGCCAAAAGACAGCAGAAGGTCGAGCTAAGCTGAGCAGCAGCAGGAAGCACACATTCTGGCAAAGTGGGGCATAAGGAGCGCAGAATCTGTACCGAGCCAGTGTGAGCCGGAGGAGAGAGAAAGCCTATCGGGAGCCAGTACACCCAGGAGTGTGCAGGAAAGAGAGGAACGGGGAGACCCGGGCCCTAGAGACACAGCTGAAGCTACTGACTGCAGGCGGAGTAGCCCTCCTACTACACTGAGAGACGCAGAGGGAAGGAGCCTGGTAGAGCCTCACATCTGAGGACTGCTGGAGGCTGGGCTGAGTAGAGTGTCGGCTCTAGAGGGGACTGTAGTTTCATCCGGATCCTCAAACAATACGACGGGGGACCACGGCTACACGTCAGGGTCCCTACCCCAAAGGACAGGCAGCTCAGTGACGACGAGGAGGACCCACGAGGGCCCGAGTCACCGCCATACTGTCCGGCGTTACACACACCAAGTGAACTCAGAGAGTAAACAGCCCGGAAAGGACACAGAGAAATTGTGAGGGGTCACAGAGAGAAAGGCCTGGCTGCAGGGAGCAAATGGAACCCGGAGAGGGAGAGAGTGCCTGTGTACTTGTACTGAACTTTGTAAGAACTGTAACTGACTTGTGAACTGTCTGAAGAACTGAGAGTAAACACAGAAAACCCTGAGATTGCCTCCCTTGTGTCTCTGCATGAAAGCGATTCTCTCCATACAGGATTACAGAAAGCCCTCCACCTGCAGAGCCACAGCACAGCCTGTCAGCACCAGCTTTGAGGAGAGATCCCTGCAGCGTCTGCACAAGTAAGTGTACTGAATATTCCACAATAGACTTAACCCTTACGGCCCCGGGGAACACAGTTCTACCCACTGGAACTATTTCATCTAAGCTGCTATTCCATCATCCCCGTAGGTTCTGCAGCAGCTGCGGCCCATCACTGGCCGCATATAGTTGGTGGCGTCACGACTGACAATCCCCTGTAAATATTCCTACACAGACCGGACCAGGACCACCAGTGACTTCCTCAGCAGTAGCAGACCGGTCCGATACCGAGTACCCCTGTCCCAGTGGGCCCGACACATATTTCACATTTTCGGTTAATACAATAAACCTCATTTCAATACTGAAATATTGCTGTGTCCATCAGTTATTACATATATCACACTGAAATAGCTGTTGCAAAAAAACAATTTAAAAAAAGAGTAAGATTAAGAGGGGTGCACAAACTTTTTCATATGACTGTATGGCTAATGGAAAAAATGAAAGTAAAAAAAAGACTCAAGCCAGAATGCTATTTTAAAGATGGTGTAACAGACTATAGTATACCCACAGTCCAGACTATACCTGGAGTTAAAGTACGGTAGCCTAGGCTAAAATATAGTCTTATAAATAGTTAATTGGCGTGCACTCCTTCTGTGAGTTGGAGGTGCTATTTGTAGGGGTCATTGAGGACCCTGCATATAGTAAGTATTGTAAACAAATGCACTCTCAGTAGGCAGTTTTGCTGGTGACAAACTTGTGTTGATTTTATTTAGTGCTGTACACAATAGACATGCAACCTGGGTGACGTTTCGGCTATAATCCAATAGCCTTTATCAAAAGTCGCTGTTGAAATGCACTATATGGCTTAAAGTTGTGCAGCCTTGGGGTCCATATATGGCTATATCCACATTAAAGGATGCTCTAATGGAGCTGGTTTAGCCTCTTGGGGTATAGTATGTGCCCCTGTGTGCTGGATAATTATCCAAGTGGAGGTTTCTCCTGGAATGTAGCCGGCGCCTCCCGCGCTGTGGCTGATGGCTATCAGCCACAGTGCGGGAGGCGCCGGCTACATTCCAGGAGAAACCTCCACTTGGATAATTATCCAGCACACAGGGGCACATACTATACCCCAAGAGGCTAAACCAGCTCCATTAGAGCATCCTTTAATGTGGATATAGCCATATATGGACCCCAAGGCTGCACAACTTTAAGCCATATAGTGCATTTCAACAGCGACTTTTGATAAAGGCTATTGGATTATAGCCGAAACGTCACCCAGGTCGCATGTCTATTGTGTACAGCACTAAATAAAATCAACACAAGTTTGTCACCAGCAAAACTGCCTACTGAGAGTGCATAGGCTAAAATATAACCCTCAGGCAACATTATACCCCATCAGTAGAATTGAGTGATATACTCAAGAATTAGTTACGGTAATTTTTCAACATTTTATTGGGGATTCAGCTTTGTCTGGTAAGCTAACTGACTTAAATCTTAAAAGACTAAACATATAGACTTTTATTACTTCAACCAGCAAAACTTAACTGTTGATAATATAATAGAAGTCATAAAGTCTTGAAACTTCACTTATAAAGATCATGATCACACGATTGTGGTGCTGATGGTGGGTTCACACAAGTGTATAAAAAAATAAAGGGAATCTGTCAGCAGGATTTTGCTTTGTGAGCTGATGAAATAGTTATAAATAAAAAGCAACTGTGCTTCTTTTATCGGGGTCTGTGCAAAGTAATGGCTTTATTACCCTGTGATTAACATTGCAGGACTAGAAAGTTACCTACATGGCAGTCGGACATGTCCCTGCTATGATTGACATCTCGCAGTGAATGCACAATCTCTATAGAGAGCCTGGTTTGGGCGGGGGCAGCTCTCTCAGCTCTGCTGTGTTCCTGAATATAAATTCTTTGCTGTGTCAGAGCGGCTTTAGGCAGTAATCTATGTGATACAATGTAGGATTCAGGATTTCTTTGCCTACATTATGTTGCTGACAGATGAGGTAGCGAAAACCAGCTTACAGATTCCCTTTAAGAGTTTAATTGATAAAAATCAAATTCTATACTGTGTCTCTGATTTTTTTTTTTTTTTGCGCACCTGCAGACTCCAGTGAGCGAGTCTCAACCGATTTATGGAAGTAAATGAGCATGCTGTGATTTTTATTGTGAAAAAAAAAGCTCATTTGCATTCCCCATCAAATAACATTGATCCGAGTGCATCATTTTTTCCCACAAACAGAACTCAAACTAAAAATACACTGTAATGTAAACAAGCCCTAAGGGGAAAAAAGATTATGGAAGTCGGAAGCAACTTCTGACCCTTTACTAACTGCTTAAATATTTTTGCCATGATTGACAGCAGTATCTAAAACAGGGGTGAGAAACCTGCGGCGTGTGTGCTGATATTTTATGCAGCCCATGGGCAGGATCCCGGGGTCTGCGGTACTGGGGCGGCAGCTGCATATTGCTGGCTGCCGGCACTGTAGTCCTCAAGTGCATGCAGCATGCTGAACGCTGCTTCAGACGCATAGATGAAGGATTATGTCCTGATGCGACCTACGACCAGGCCCTAATTCCGGCCACTATTGTGAGGCTGCCCATGGCTGTGGCCACTGCCCACTGCCCTCTAAAAGGTACTCAGCCCTACATCCCCTGGCCTGGAGTCAGGATGGTGTTGGGTGCAGAAGTGTGTGGGTCTCGATATCAGGTTCCCATCTTATCTAGGAGTGGGATACTTGACCTATTTCTTAGGTGTAGTACCTCTGTGGCAGCCAGATCGCAGGGGCGCAACATAAACCCCCTCCCCCCCGTTAAACACAGCACATCTTCAGACTGGAAAACAAGTTCAACAGGTGATGAACATGCAATTTTTTTTTTCAGTAACATCAACATCAACAACTTTCTTCCCTTTGTGGGAGGTTCCAACTTGAACGTTACACCATAATATGGCAAAAAGGAAAAGAAAATACAGCTCTCTGGCTGGACGGGTACAGTTCAACAGTCGGCCCTAGAGTAGCAGGCGGTGACTTAGGGACCATGTGGACCGGGTCCTCGGGACCTTAGTTCCTAGTGTGGGCACAGCAGCCTCACCCCTCCGCCGTTCCTCAGTCGCATCCCTCCACTCCGTGTCCCCTTTAACAGCAGATCCCGGCCAGGATATCAGGAGCACGCCTATCTTCTCTTATTCACATCTATTAACTATCTAATCCTTACACACTATTATTTACATTTTGTTGTAAGGTCTAGCCAGGCTAGCTAGAATACTTAAGGCATTATTTACAAGAGATATACACCAACTTCACATAGTTCCTAGTATCTAGCCAGGTAACTATTTACATAAAATAAGATAGTTCTTTCCTCATAATGCAGTGTTCACACTCTAGCAGCTTCCTTCAGCTCAAGGAAGGGTGTGGGGCCCAACATCCCACAGTAACAGTGCATTGTGCGGCTCTGCATGTGGAGGTCAATAGAGATTTGTGACAGCCTTAGCCTGTAGGGGGAACAACAACAGTCCCAAAGCCCAAAGTAAGCTCTGACGTGGAGGGAATACTCCTCGGAGATAAGATTGTCCAGGCTTTTACAGTCTCTGTTTATCTTCTCCTTGGCCGCATCATCGGTGCCTGCTGTTTCCTGCTGTCTATAACTACAAGTGCTAGCCTCACATGCTGCTTTCCAGAGGTGGAGCCTGCTCTACCCACTGGCCTGCAGCACTGGGGGGCGAGGGGGGTGTCTCCTGGCAGATTGACAAGTCAGTGGTGAGTACAGTCATTGAGGTGGGCGGGCAATGATTTTAGTGCAGCTGGCTGGCCCTTCCCATGATGGGGAAACAGGGCACTCCCCTGGCCAGCACATGGCATCAAGGCATGGCGGCTGCCATTACACACGTTCCCGCTAACACAGTTCAATGCCAGTTCCTTTCTGCACACAGTTCGTAGGCGCACGGACCAGGTTCTGGCAGGGGTTCAAATCCTGTTGTTCTCTGATCGGGGTTGTCTTTTTCTTTTATTCATCTTGTCCAGACTTCTTGATGACTTTTCACATCTACAGCTCACCTCTGGAGATGTCCATCTTCTCCGGTCGTCTGCAGCACATCCTGGCACAATACCCTTAAAAATAGCAAAATGATCAAAATTTTCATGAGTAAAAATATCTGCCCTATATTGTGCCCCAATATAAATAATTGCTCCTCCTCACTGGTCCCTGCACAAAATACGATTTTTACACTGTACCTCTTGTGGCACATGCCTTCCACACTCCCCTCCCCTTCCCATACTGAACTCCCTGGTAATACTATCCTCTAAACTGTGTCCCCGTATACTTCCCACAGTTTATACTATTCTCCCTCATCAAACTCGATCTCCTCACAGGGCAGGAGTCAGCACCCGGTGCACATGGGCAAGTGTCGGGGCCTGGCTGCGGGGGGAGGGTCCCACTGGGCACCTGAGCTCTGTGTACTTAGCCACTAACAGGGGGCCCCCTGAGCACTGCTCCCCACATCCCCGGGGGCCCCATGAGCGCTGCTCCCCGCACCCTTTTTCTCCCTCCTAACCTCAGCGGCAGCCACTGATCACAGCTGGTTATGTAGTAAGGCAGGAGCAGATCTCTATTTCCTGTGCCATTGCAATGCAGGAAATAAGGATCTGCCGCTCACTACATCACAAGCTGTGATCAGGTAAGAAGGGAGGGAGAGAGGGTGTGCAAGTCACAGTATTCATGGGGCCCTCAGGGGTGCAGGAAACAGCACTCAGGGGGCCCCCGGGGGTGTGGGGAGCAGCGCTCAGTGGGCACCCACTGGGGGACACAGTGCACAGGATGGAGACAGGTGCAGGGGAGAGACAAGTGCAGGGGGAGACATGACCCACAGGAAGGAGACAGGTGCAGGTGTTATGGCAATAAATAGTTAATAATTTATATAAGTTTATAGAAGTCATTCAGAAATCTTCCAGTGTATTAACAAGCATGTTATGTTTAAACCTTTGCTTCTATTCGTCTCCCTCCCTCCCTCCTTCGGGATTCCTCTGTCTCAGATTTTATATAATGTTTTGAGATAGATGTAGCTGCACTGAAGCTCTTATCAGCACGGACCGAATGTACTGTACTAATCAAGGCTGAATTGGAATACTAACTCACAGAATATAATTGAATGTTTTTTCAGAATAAAATGTAGATTCAGCATAATATGATGCAATCACCCCTACTAACACTCCTTTTAACATCTGTGTAAGGAGCGGCAGGGGCTGGCTGGAGCCTCTATACCCGGGTGGCAGATTTCCATTGCCGGCCCCGACTTGAGGACGGGGGGGGGGGGGGTTGGGGGGGGGTGCTGTCAGCCTGACTTGAGAACCGGGGGGGGGGGGTGCTGTCAGCCTGACTTGAGGACCTGGGGGGGGGGGGGGGTGCTGTCAGCCAGCCACAGCCCTTACCTCATCCCGGACCTCCAGCGTCATGTGCTATCGCCGCGCCGGCCGACTCCCGACTCCCGCGGCCCGTTTCTGTAGGGGGCGGCCCGAAATGTGGACTATACCACCAGCCCAGGGGGCACCTGCCCCCCTGCCACCTGGGCCAGCCCGCCCCTGAGGAGTGGTATATAACTGTTAACTCCTCCCTTAATAAAGGTCTTTGTCATTAAGCTCTACTTTGACTTGTGTGTCAGCATGGTTCTTACGGTGGCGTGCACACACTCAGACAAAGCATCCAATTTGGCGGCAGACACTTAAGAGGACAGCCCCCCCGAAACGTGTGGAGGGCATCCATTACACAGAGGATGAGATAGTGTGCAGGGGGACACAGCGCACAGGATGGAGACAGGCGCAGGGGAGAGACAAGTGCAGGGGGGAGACACGACACACAGGAATGAGACAGGCGCAGGGGAGAGGCAAGTGCAGGGGGAGACAGGCGCACAAATGGATACAGTGCACAGGATGGAGACAGGCACATGGGAGAGACAAGCGCAGTGGGGAGACATAGCACACAGCAAGAGACAGGCACAGGGGAGAGACAAGTGCAGGGGAAGACCTGACGCACAGGAAGGAGACAGGCACAGGGGGGAGACAGCACGCAGGGGGAGACAGGCGCACAGGGAGAAACAGCGCACAGGATGGAGAAAGGTGCATGGGAGAGACAAGCGCACAGGGAGGAGACAGCGTGCAGGGGGAGACAGGCACTGGTTGAGAGACACAGCGCTCAGGGGGAGACAGACACAAGGTAGAGACACAGCGCACAGAGGGAAGACAAGCACAGGGGAGAGAAAATGAACAGGGGAGAGACAGACAGTGCACAGGGGAGAGAGACTGCGCACAGGAGGGAGACATACCCATACAGGGGAGAGACAGTGCATGGCATGACATGCACAGAGAGGGGAGAGACAACGCACAAGGGGTAATAGGCTCACAGATGGGAGAGAGAGCACACAGGGTGGAGAGACTGCGCACATGGGGAAAAGACATGCACAGAGGGCGGAGAGACAATGCACAAGCTGCTCATCATACACACAGCTGCTGCAGAACCTCATACTCTTCAGCTACTGCAGAACCACATCATACTCTTCAGCTACTGCAGAACTTCATTTTTCTGGTCATCATAATGGGAGACCCAGACAATGGGGTTTAGGGCTCCGCCCTCCGGAGGTCACACTAGGTACTACAAGTTTGTAGACACCGCCTCCTCCGCATATAAACCCCCACCGTAGGAGAAATCCTCAGTTTTAAACTTAGTGTGCTCGGAGGATCACGCTTTGCTTGCACTTCACTGCATTCTCACAGCTTACGTGATGGCGTATGAAGACAAGGTAATTGGTCCCGGTCGGGACCCTCGACAGTCTCCCCGCTCACCCTTTGTGGAACACGCTGGTGGAGGTACCGGAGGGCTTTTAGCCTGGACACTTAGCTGTTCTCCCGGTACGCTGTCGTGCTTTCCCCTTTCCATCCCTCTGTGGAGGCTCTGGATAGGGGGAGCCTGGAGCCTTGCACAGCTCCGCTCCGTCCGAGGCCTCCCTAAATGGTGCTTACAGACCGGACGGAGCCAGCCCAGTCCGAGGCCTCCCATTATGGTGCTTACATTCCGGACTGGTGCTGTACCCCCGTCCGAGGCCTCCCTAAAGGTGCTTACAGACCGGACCGGCACTGAGGCCCCTTGTGGTCTCCTGTGTGCCTGGGGGTAGTGTCTGTCACTTTGGTGGCATGGCACTCAGACCGCGCGGTTACCCTCGGGTCCGCGGTTCTGATAGTGTACCCTGTGCTGGGGTCACTCTGGCTGACCGCCCTGTGTGTCACAGGGGCTGAAGCTGAAGGCTGCTGCTGTTTGTTTTGTGCGGGCAGTCTGTGTGTGTGTATGTGTATTACTTCACACTCTTTTCCCGCGCTGCGGGCTCTGGCACCTCCATTGCTGAGGCAGCCTGGAGGGGGAGGAAGCAGCTCTTGTGATGACTCACTGATGGGCGTGTTTTTTGTGTTCTCCCGCGTGTTCCTGGCCACGCCTACGTATTCACAGTCGGCGGCCATCTTCTCCCTCACTTCCCGGCTGGGATCTGGCTGCAGCGTGTGTCTGCACTCTCAGGGAGACCGGAACTCGCGGAGGTCACACAATTACACCGCTTCCTCCTACCGCTTCTAGCGGTCGGTAAGCCACCGGGTTCCCCGGTTTGTTTGTTTACAACTTGGCTTATTCCCCTACTGTGGAGATGTCCTCAGTAAGGAAGCATGCTGCTAAGGCAGCAGATGTCACCATTACCTGCGCTACATGCAACGGTTCACTGGTGGAGGGGTCCTGCAATAATTGCGGGCGCCCAGAGACCCAGACAGTTACTGCAGAGTCAGGATCTGCGGGTCTGTACCCTGAGGCTCGGCTGATCCCAGGGACATGGGAAACGCAGAGTAAGATAAATGAATCTCTGCTGGCCCAGATGTCCTCCATGTCGCAATCCCTGGAGGCACTTCATAGGAGGCTGGAAAACCCAGCTACTCCTCCTAGTTACCCCCGGGTGTCTCTTACTTCTACTGTGAGACCCCCTAAGCGAGCTCGTGAGGCCTCTCCAGAGCTCCAGGCTCCCTCTGAGGAGGAGTGTTCCTCTGATGGTGAGGAAGATGATGGGGGTTCTACTCTTGGGTCTGTCTCTGAATCTCCAGATGGGGTTGAGGATCTGGTGTCCTCCATCAATGAGACTTTACGTCTGGTCACTCCTCCCGAGGAGGTGACTGTGCACCCCAAGGAGGTCTATCAATGGCTGCGGCCGGAGGCTAGACCAAGTGGAGCCTTTATGGACCACACTAATTTTGGAAGGGTGATTAGAACACCAGGTTACATCCTGGGCGGCGTTATGTCCGTAAAGCCAAGGACCTTCGCTTTCCCTTTCCTCAGGAGGTGCTTCAGGAGTGGTCGCAGTCCCCAAAGGTGGATGCTTCCATGACCAGGATTGCTGCACGTTCCTTATTTTCTGCCTCTGATAGCTCCTCATTGAAGGATGCTACGGATAGACAGGTTGAGCAACTCGCCAAGTCATCCTACGAGGCTGTGGGCTCTTCATTTGCCCCTAATTTTGCCACGGTCTGGACCCTACAGGCGATTACCTCCTGCTTGGATGGTATCTCTGACCTAGCTAGGTCCAGCCCAGAGGTCCTGGCGCTTACCGACAGGGCGAAGGCTTACGCGGATTACGCCAGGACGGCAACATTGGAAACTGCCACTCGCTCGGCTGTGGCTTCGGCCAATGCTATAGCGATCCGCAGGTTGTTGTGGCTGCGTCTTTGGGACTCAGATGCCACGTCTAAGAAGATTTTGCAAAATCTTCCATTTTCTGGTGACAGGCTCTTTGGCACCGAGCTGGACAAGCTGATTAAGGATTCTGCTGAGTCTAAGATACCGCAGAATAAGCCTAAGCCACGGTATACCGTGAAAAGGAACCCAAAGCAGTGGTCCTTTCGCCCCAGCTCGCAGTCATCAGCAACGTCCACTCGCACGGACCGTGGGGGCAAGCCCTCTACCCAGTGGCGCGGCAAAGGTCGCCAAAAGAAGCCGGCAGGGGCAGCAGCTGCCACCCCCAAACCCGCTTCGGCATGACTCGCTCCTTCATCCTGTCTCCCCACAGGTGGGGGGCCGCCTGTCTCTCTTTCAGGACAGGTGGCTACTCCACGTCCAAGACCAGTGGGTCCGAGACGTAGTCTCAAGAGGCTACAGGATAGAGCTGACGTCACAGCCGGTACACCGATTCCATCGGTCTGTCCCATCCCCAGACAAGGCTCAGGCTTTTCACCTGGTGTTGGAGGGTCTCCGCAGAGACGGAGTGGTGGTCCCAGTGCCCACGGGAGAGAGGTTCAGGGGTTTTTACTCCAACCTCTTTATCGTCCCAAAGAAGGACGGCTCTTTCCGTCCGGTTCTGGACCTAAAGTTGTTCAACCGTCACGTGTTGGTTCGGAAGTTCCGTATGGAATCCCTGCGCTCCGTGATCGCGGCGGTGTCACAGGGGGATTTCCTAGCGTCCATCGATATCAGGGACGCTTACCTTCACGTGCCCATTGCACCAGCTCATCAGCGCTGGCTGAGATTTGCAGTGGGGGAAGAACACTTCCAATTTGTGGCACTGCCGTTCGGGCTAGCCTCGGCACCGCGAGTGTTCACAAAGGTGATGGCCTCCATGATGGCTCTCCTGCATGTACAAGGACACGCCGTCATTCCCTATTTAGACGACCTGCTGGTCAGGGCGCCATCGGAAGACCTTTGTCGGGTGAGCCTGGAGGCGACCATGAAGTCTCTGGAACAGTTCGGGTGGCTTCTCAACATTCCAAAGTCGACCCTGGTCCCGACCCAGTCATTGACATATCTGGGCATGGACTTCCACACAGACTCAGCCCTGGTGTCCCTACCTCAAGCCAAACAGCTTGCGATCCAGTCAGGAGTACAGACGGTTCTTCTGTCACCACAATCTTCCCTACGGGGATTGATGAAGCTGGTGGGACGCATGGTAGCGGCGATAGAGGCGGTGCCTTTCGCGCAGTTTCGCCTCCGACCTCTCCAGCTGGAGATTCTTCGCCGATGGGACAAAAGGACGATCTCTCTGAATCGGCTAGTGACGCTGTCACAACCGACCAGGGACTCCCTGCAGTGGTGGCTCCAGCCACATCACCTGTCACGGGGTCGATCCTTCCTAAAACCGTCATGGTTAGTGGTGACCACCGACGCCAGTCTGAAGGGCTGGGGGGCGGTGTTCTTACACCACAGGGCTCAAGGCCTCTGGACTCAGTCGGAGTCGGCGTTGCAGATCAACGTACTGGAGATCAAGGCGGTCTATCTGGCGCTCCTAGCGTTTCAGACCTTCCTGTCGGGACGGCCCATTCGGGTACAGTCCGACAATGCGACGGCCGTCGCCTACATAAATCATCAGGGAGGGACCAGAAGCGCTCAGGCCCTCGCCGAAGTCCACCGCATTCTAGCATGGGTGGAGGAAAACGGCTGCCTGATCTCCGCAGTACACATCCCAGGGGTCGAGAACTGGGAGGCCGACTACCTGAGCCGACAGGGGATGGACGCCGGAGAGTGGTCCCTGCATCCAGAAGTCTTCCGGGACATCTGTGGGAGATGGGGCGTTCCGGACGTGGATCTGATGGCCTCACGGCTGAATCATCAGGTACCACAATACATGGCGCGGTCTTGGGATCCTCAGTCTCTGGGGGCGGATGCCCTGATCCTGAGTTGGTCCAGCTTCCAGCTGCCATATGTGTTCCCGCCTCTGGCTCTAATTCCCAGGGTTCTGTGGAAAATCAGGACAGAATGCAACAGAGCCATTCTGGTGGCTCCAGATTGGCCCAGGAGGTCCTGGTACCCGGACCTGTGGCAACTGTCAGGCGGACACCGGTGGGCTCTCCCAGAACGCGCAGATCTACTCGCGCAAGGCCCGTTCTTCCACCTCAATTCCAGGGCCCTCAGATTGACTGCATGGCTCTTGAGGCCTGGCTGCTGACATCCAGGGGTTTCTCTCCTGCGGTTGTTGCCACAATGAACCGGGCAAGGAAACCTGTCTCCAGGAAGATATACCACAGAACGTGGAAAATCTTTTTCTCCTGGTGTTCCTCTGGTGGTCGCTCACCGTGGCCTTTGTCCATCCCGACATTGCTGGCTTTCCTACAGTCGGGTTTGGAGTTGGGATTATCCCTTGGCTCTCTGAAAGGTCAAGTATCGGCACTTTCAGTGCTGTTTGACAAGCGATTGGCGCTTCTCCCGAAGGTCCGTCATTTTCTGCAGGGGGTGTCTCGGGTGGTTCCGCCTTACAGGCGACCTCTGGACCCTTGGGACCTCAACATGGTCCTGGCGGCGCTGCAGAAACCGCCGTTTGAGCCTCTGAGAGACATCTCTCTCTCTCGTCTGTCCCAGAAAGTGGTCTTTCTGGTGGCAATTACATCTCTGAGGAGGGTCTCAGAATTGGCTGCACTTTCGTGCAAGTCACCTTTTTTGGTGGTTCACCAAGACAAGGTGGTGTTGCGTCCACGGCCTGAATTCTTGCCGAAGGTGGTTTCCACTTTCCACCTAAACCAGGAGATTGTTCTCCCATCATTTTGCCCGGCTCCCGTTCATCAGGTTGAGCGCGACCTCCATACTCTGGATCTCGTGAGAGCTGTACGCATTTATGTGTCCAGGACCGCCTCCTTTCGGAGTTCGGATTCCTTATTTGTCCTCACGATGGGTCGCTGTAAGGGGTCCGCGGCTTCGAAGTCAACCTTGGCCAGGTGGATCAAGGCTCCCATTCAAGAGGCATACCGGTCTTCTGGCTTGCCTCTCCCGGTGGGGTTGAAGGCACACTCTACAAGAGCTGTTGGTGCCTCATGGGCCTTGCGACATCGAGCATCTGCTCTCCAGGTGTGTCAGGCGGCCACTTGGTCCAGCCTGCACACTTTCTCAAAGCACTATATGGTGCATGCCCATGCCTCTGCGGATGCAAGTTTGGGCAGGCGGGTCCTCCAGGCGGCGGTTGCCCACCTTTAAGGGGGTCCGTGTATTATCCGTCTTGTTGAGGAACTCTTCCCGCCCTGGGGTATTGCTTTAGGACATCCCCATTGTCTGGGTCTCCCATTATGATGACCAGAAAAAAGAGAATTTTGTTTACGTACCGTAAATTCTTTTTTCTTTAATCATCAATGGGAGACCCAGCACCCACCCAGTTGTTCCGTTGCATGTTTGCATTTAATCTGGTCTCTGTTGAGACAGTGTTTTCCGGGTTGTTCAACCGTCTGGGCACGGCATTCTTCCCGATGTTTCGGGTGTGGTTAATTTTCTCCTCGCAGCTTATAGACTAAACTGAGGATTTCTCCTACGGTGGGGGTTTATATGCGGAGGAGGCGGTGTCTACAAACTTGTAGTACCTAGTGTGACCTCCGGAGGGCGGAGCCCTAAACCCCATTGTCTGGGTCTCCCATTGATGATTAAAGAAAAAAGAATTTACGGTACGTAAACAAAATTCTCTTTATTGACATCAGCTGCTGCACAACTTCATCATACATACAGGTGCTGCAGAACCTCATCATACCCCTCAACTTTCATTGTCAAAATGGTCTATTTTTGCTTCATCTGTCCACAGAACATTTTCCAAGAAGGATTGTGGTTTGACAAGGTACTCTTTGACAAATATCAGTGTGGAGGAGTTAGTGGGTGCTCTAGTTCGCTGGGCTGGCCGTCTTTAAAAAGACTGCATAGACCAGGGCTCATCCCAACTGAATGCCCGAACTCCTTATCCCCTTCCCGACCCATGACATTGTACAACGTCATGGCGGTTACCGCGGAACTGTTGCCGCAGTAACCGCCATCGGGCCCTGGTGTTAAGTGATCCTTATCACTGAACACCGATGCTTGAGGTCAGGGGAGGTGGATTCCCCTCCCCGGCCCCAGGATCGTGGTGATTGGCTGTTTGAACAGTCTACTTCTGCAGTTTTCAGCGGGCTATCTGCTGCTGAGAGAAAGGGTTTGTGTTCCTCCATAAACAGTCTAATCACCTGATAATGAACAGCATTTTGCTCATTTGTTGGGCAATTGCCAACATGTTTACACCGAGGAACTCTCGTCTGTGCTGCTGGGGTTTATAAATGTAGATGCTATATTTATATATACATATATACATATACATGTACATATATATACTTTATATACACAGTATGTGATGCAAACACTATATATTACACGGTTCCCTGAAAAATGCCCACAGGAAAAATGCCCACAGGAAAATTGCCCACAGGAAAATTGCCCACAGGAAAATTGCCCACAGGAAAAATGCCCACACGGAAAATTGCCCACACGGAAAATTGCCCACACAGAAAATTGCCCACATGGAAAATTGCCCACACGGAAAATTGCCCACATGGAAAATTGCCATTTGCAGCATCACAGTTTCAGATCTCTGATATTTGAGGTGCAGGTGAGGATTCACATGATGTGTGATCATCTTGTGAATCACAGTTGACCTAGTGCAGAAATGCTGAAGATCTGTGGTTTGCAGCAGATCATTATCTGCAATAGGCGGCCGTCACACGCATCAATATAATGCATGATATCGCTTAAGCGATCTGCTTTTTGATCGCTTAAGCGATATCGTTTGTGCATCGCTGCGTGCAATCAAGAGATTTTACAATGTAAAATCGCTTGATGGTTAGATCGCAGATTGGTGAGCCGGAGCTCATATCAAGCGATAATCGCTTGATCAATCTGCATCATCGTATTGTGTGACACCACGATGAACGATCTCCCAGCGGCAGAGCCTATGCTGGGAGATGGTATCTATGGTAAACGTCGGGTTACTAAGCGCCGCGCGGCACCTAGTAACCCGATGTGTACCATAGTTACCAGCGATCTCGCTGCTCCACATCGCTGGTGAGTCTGCCTGTGTGACAGCTCACCAGCGATGTGAGCGATATTGTTAGCGATCGCGCGTGAACGTGATCGCTAGCAAAATCGCTAGCGATGTTGAAGCGTGTGACGGCCGCCATAGATAGATCCAGTCTGCTGTCATCTCTCAGTGATTCTGCCTTACTCCTCCCTCCCACCAGCCCAAAACAGCAGAACCGAACCAGAAGCAGATTCAGAGGAGCCATCACTGTTATCTGTACTCACAGGAGGATCACTGGATTATCTGTGGAGTTACATGGGACTGCAGGTCTAATACATTATCATCTTAGTGGGCAATTCTATGTGGGCAATTTCAGACGACATTCTTCTTTGCTGCACAGCATCTCACCTATAACTCTATACCATTCTTCTGCCTGCAGAACATCTCACCTATAGGGTACAGGCACACTAAAGGCCCCGTTACACATAGCGATGTTTCAACGATCCCACCAGCAATCCCCGTTACACATACCGATGTTGCGTCCCCTGACGCTAACTGTGATCGCTCAACGTCTCGGGGTGCAGAATGGGGATCACTGGTCGTTGCCCCTGTCACACATGCCGATGGATGTTGGACAGCAGGAGACCAACGATGGGAAAATGGTCCTGGCCATTCCGCAGTCAACGAGCTCATCGTTGATTGCTGCGGCATGTCACTCGCAGCGACTTCGCTAGCGAGGTCGCTGCAACGTCACAAAACCTGTGACATTGCACAGATATTGTTAGTGATATCGCTGTGTGTAACGCGGCCTTAAGGTATGCATTATCAGAGGGATTTTGATGATTGACAGTCGCGTGAGTGCTTTCCGTATGGTCATGCGACTGTGGTACGAGTGTGATGCAATTATGCATTTTTTATCAGCTACCATCAGTGTGACATCCATGTGACCTATACCTCTATACATCCCCCTGCCCTGCAGAGCATCTCACCTACACTTCTATACTATTCCTTGTATTGCATAACATCTCACCTATACCTCTATACTATCCCACTGCCCTGCAGAGCATCTCACCTACACCTATACTGTTCCCTGTTCTGCAGAGCATCTCACCTACACCTCTATACTATCCCCTGCCGAGCAGAGCATCTCACCTATAATTCTTTATCCTACCCTGTAAAGCATCTCACCTACAATTCTATGTTATTCTCCTGCCCTGCAGAGCATCTCACTCTACACCATCCTTATACTCTCATCCCCAGTTCTGCAGAGCATCTCACCTACACCACTCTATACTATCCCCAGTTCTGCAGAGCATCTCACCTACACCTCTATACCATCCCATCTTGCAGAGCATCTCACCTACACTCTATACTATCCCTCTGACTGCAGAGCATCTCACCTACACCTCTATACCATCCCTCATCTTGCAGAGTATCTCAACCTACACCTCTATACCATCCCCATTCTGCAGAGCATCTCACCTACACCTCTATACCATCCCGTCTTGCAGAGCATCTCACTACACCTCTATACCATCCGCATCTGCAGAGCATCTCACCTACACCTCTATACCATCCTCATCTTGCAGATCATCTCAACCTACGCCTCTATACCATCCCCTTCTTCAGAGCATCTCACCTACACCTCTATA
>JARQOC010002370.1:0-26113 GCA_033576535.1 Allobates femoralis | reverse complement strand
CTTGCCCCACTCAGCACGCTATCTTCCAGTCAGCACGCTCTTGCCCCACTCAGCACACTCTTGCCCCACTCAGCACACTCTTGCCCTGCTCAGCCTGCTCTCTTCCAGTCAGCCCGCTCTATTCCAGTCAGCACGCTCTTGCCCCACTCAGTCTGCTGTCACCCCACTCGCCTTGTCCATCTTATAGCCAGTCATCCCGCTCTTCTCACAGCCAGCTTAACCCATAGCCCGCCGAATAAGGAATAGCATGACTTCCTCATGCCATTGTTCTCTTTCTCATGCCACTGCCACATGACAATGAGCACAGAGGGCGCAGAGAGCGACCACAGGTGGGACAGAGAGCAACCACAGATGGAGTAGAGAGCAATCACAGAGGGGACAGAGAGTGACCACAGGGGGAGCAGAGACCATGCACGGGGGGGCAGAGAGTGAGGGGGAAAAACAGGGGAGACACTGCACAGGGGGCAGTAATGGCCGCCGCCACAGAGCCCAGTCCCTTTTGAGATATCCCATGATGTCGTAGCATTGGGCTCAAATCTAGTGTATATATAATACTAAGCAATTGTCTCTGGCCCCTTCATCAAGATGTACATCGGTGGTTTTACTCCTGATGAAGGGGCCAGAGTGCCTTGAAACGCGTTGAGAAATAAAAATCACTATCAACTGCAAAGAATTTTTTTGTTTTTTTATATGGTAGCGCAGTCAAAAATTCCAACTTTTCTTTTGATTTAATGTTAACACTAATAAATCCTGTGGAGGCCCTCAGGCATTCGACATCTTGGGGCCCATCCAGCAATTTATTTTCTAATACATTTTTAAATTGACAAACAACAATTTTAAAACATCAATTACATTATATTAAACTAAATTAAAGTTATTTGAACTTCATTACTAAGAAAAGGTAATTAACTAACATTACCCTGGAGAGTAGGCCTATGTCAAGCGGGTGAAATTAGTATTGAACATGTCACCAATTTACTATTCCTGTAAAGAGATTCTCAATGATCACTTTTCTGTTTAGTCTGCAGATTGAGAATGCCGAATTACTGGAGGAGATCAAGAAAGCAGAGGAATCAGAGGACAACATGAGGGAGGAGCTGGTAAGATCGACTTCTACCTGGATATAATATGTACAAAGATATACATGTCAAAAAGCAAACCGCGCCAGGGGCGAAACCTGATGGATTGGTGTTGATTTAGAATTGATGTACACCTGTCAGATTTGGCATGTGAAAAGGGCAAAAATAGACTAGTACAATAATCATGAACAATACAAGGAGAGAGGACTCTATACTCGAGGGCTCACAGTCTACAAGGGATGGGTGAGGATACAGTAGGTGAGGAGAGAGGACCCTGCCCACGAGGGCTCACAGTCTACAAGGGATGGGTGAGGATACAGTAGGTGAGGGGAGAAGACCCTGCCCCTGAGGGCTCACAGTCTACAAGGGATAGGTGAAGATACAGTAGGTGAGGGGAGAAGACCCTGCCCCTGAGGGCTCACAGTCTACAAGGGATGGGTGAAATACAGTGGGGGAGGGTAAAGCTGGTTGTGTGGCTGTTAAGTGGGCTGAGGGTCACTGTAGATTGTAGGCTGTTGGAGGAAGTGGGTCTTCAGTTTCCTTTTGAAGGAAGGGCGCCCGAACCCCATCTCCTCCTGGACAGGCTGCAAACAGAGCCTCAGAGTTTCCTAGCAGCGGTGGGTGTGGGGTGAGTGCACTGGTGAAATGGTGAGAGCGGGCAATGAGCTACGGTGCTGGTGGACGAGCGTGAGGTTGGGCGTGCCTGCGGGCATGTGGTGGACGTGCGGGTGGTGGGGTTCGAAGCTTTAGTGTCCCGCTGATGGTACCACCAGTGAGCGCCACATTGGGAAACCCATCACTTGGGTGTCTCAATATGGCTTCTGGTGTGCTTCCAGTGGCGCAGTACCTTTTGGGATACGGCCTCGTATAGATGGAAGTCAATGACGGACGCCACTAGCTAATTATATATTACATTCTAGAATACTGTATATAAGTCCCCAGACCGATCGGTATAACATGAAAATAGAGCTTTTATTATATTCACCTACAGTCTGGTCCAATGGGCATTGCTGAT
The DNA here is from genome assembly GCA_033576535.1 of Allobates femoralis. Taxonomy (NCBI): domain Eukaryota; kingdom Metazoa; phylum Chordata; class Amphibia; order Anura; family Aromobatidae; genus Allobates; species Allobates femoralis. Next base: position 24,019 of record JARQOC010002370.1, on the reverse strand, counting down.
CTTGATCCAGTGCCTCCTGACTTCTTGCGATCCCCGTACTCCCTCCCTACTTCTTTTTATTGTTTTCATATGCTAATAAAAGTTATTACTGTATATAAGTGTGTCTTATACTTACTGTGATTTATCCTCCCAGGAAAGCAGAACTCAGTGCATGTGGGTGACAGAATCTGAGCTCCATGACGAGGTAGGTGTTCCTTACATGTGTTTTTCCAGTGTTCCTCACCTTAGTTTTCTAGCATTGTCCCCTCACTATTCTCTCACAGCTCCTAGATAAAGCCTTTTGTTTTCCTTATTACTGGCATCTTTTTTCCATGAAGCTTTCTTTTTCTTTCTCTTCATGAATAGCTTTATATTAAGAACTAGCTATAGAGCCAGGGCGCCGGGCATAGTAAATAGACCTCCTGCTGTATATTGGAGCTGTGTGCAGCCTCCTGCTGTATACTGGGGACTGTGTGCAGCCTCCTGCTGTATACTGGGGACTGTGTGCAGCCTCCTGCTGTATACTTGGGGCTGTGTGCAGCCTCCTGCTGTATACTTGGGGCTATATATGGTCTCCTGCTGTATACTGAGGGCTGTGTGCGGCCTCCTGCTGTATACTGTGGGCTGTGTGCGGCCTTCTACTGTATACTGGGAGCTGTGTACGACCTTCTATTGTATACTGGGGGCAGTGTGCAGCCTCTTGCTATATACTGGGGTCTGTGTGCAGCCTCCTTCTGTATACTGGAGGCTGTGTGCTGTCTCCTGCTGTATATTGGGGCTGTGTGCTGCCTCCTGCTGTATACTGGGGCTATGTGATGCCTCCTGCTGCATACTGGGAGCTGTGTGCGGCCTCCTCCTGTATATTGGAGTCAGTGTGCAGCCTCTTGCTGTATACTGGGGTCAGTGAGCAGTCTCTTGCTATATACTGGGGTCTGTGTGCAGCCTCCTTCTGTATACTGGAGGCTGTGTGCAGCCTCCTTCTGTATACTGGAGGCTGTGTGCTCCCTCCTGCTGTATACTAGGGGCTGTGTGCTGCCTCCTGCTGCATACTGGGAGCTGTGTGCGACCTCCTCCTGTATATTGGGGTCAGTGTGCAGCCTCTTGCTTTATACTGGGGTCAGTGAGCAGTCTCTTGCTATATACTGAGGGCTGTGTGCGGCCTCCTGCTGTATACAGTTTTTTTTTTTGCGATCTCCTGCTGTATATTGGGGCTGTGTGCGGCCTCCTGCTATATACTGGGGGCTTTGTGCTGCCTCCTGCTGTATACTGTGGTTGTTTGCAATCCCCTACTGTATACTGGGGTCAGTGTGCAGCCTCCTGCTGTATACTGTGGTTGTTTGCAATCCCCTACTGTATACTGGGGTCAGTGTGCGGCCTCCTGCTGTATACTGGGATCTGTTTGCGATCCATTGCAGTATACTGGGGATAGTAACTAAATGTTCCTAGTTATAGCAAAATAGAATGATTACTTTGCACATCAAAACATTTCCCGGGGTAATGGGGGGCAGAGCCACATTCATTCATGTAAGGGGTGGGGCTATGTGTACACTTAGGCTAACATTCTACTGTGACATCACAATAATAAAGGGGGAGTAATAAAGGTGTTGAGCTAACCAGAAGGGACAAAACCATATGCATCATGAAGGGGCGGGGCTATAAAGGGTAGAGATATGAAGTGGTGGTGCTATGAAGTGGGTAGGGCTATCTGGAGGGGGCAGAGCTATGATAAATACATAAAGGGGGCTAAGCAGGGGGCGGAGATATATGGAGGAGCAGAATTATGAAGTAGGAGGGGCTATGTGGATGGGGCGGATATATGAAGTGGGCGTGTCTGTGGAGGGGATGTGGTATGTGGGGTGGATCTGTAAAGTGTGTGGGGCTATGTGGAGGGGCGTAGCTATGATACACTCAGATTTATAAATTAGATAGTAGCTCCATATTTCTAAAGGCCCCGTCACACACGTCAACGCCCGAGCGATCTGATCAACAATCGACTTGACCTAGATTGCTTGAACGTCATTTTTTGATCGCTAGTGAGGTGTCACACGTACAGATATCATGAACGATGCAGCAACGACTCCATGACAAGCGAACGATATTAGCAGTCGTTTGGATGCCTATATTCCTATGTTCTGAATAGGCGAAGTCGTTAATGACATTGTAATCAAGGTGTCACACAGGCCGATGCTGCAGGTTGAACGGACGACCGACTGATTTATGGTCCGGTTCATAAACCTGCGATCAACAATCAGCCGACTTATCACTGGTCGTATTGACGTGTCACACGCTACGACGTCGTTATGACATCGTTTGAACATCTCAAAACCGTGACGTTTCAACGATATCGTTCACGATATTGTAGTGTGTGACTGGCCCTTTAGACGGAGCTCCAGATCCTCAGCCTTAATTTTATATGGGTCATTCATCAGATTTCACATTACAATCTGAATTGTACAGTATTGATTAGATCTATTCCATCTGCTGTACTTACTTCTGAAAATCCATGTCAGACTGGCTGTGTAATCCTAATATTAAAGAGGTTGTCTGTTTTTTTTTCTATAATTTACATGTGTATCTAGGCTGCAAAATGTTGACAGTTTGTAATATACATCCTGTCAACATTTTGCATAGTTATCCAGATATCACCTATCCAACCAGAGAACATCCAGGAGGCGTGTTTGTGTTGGAGCCTGCAGGACGGCGGGTGGGCAAGAGCGTGGACTGGAGCCACTCCATCCCACTGCTCACTTCCCAATGCTCCCCCACTCAGCCCCACTGCCCCGCTCACCCTGCAATGCCCTTCTCACCCCCACTGTTCCTGTTCACCCCCCCCTGCCCCCGCTCACCCCCAACTGCCCCCACTGCCCCGCTCACCCTGAAATGCCTCCAATCAGCTCCCACTGCCCCCACTCACCCTCCACTGCCTCCACTCACTCCCCACTGCCCCCGCTCACCCTGCAGTGCTTCAAATCACCCCCCACTGCCCCCGCTCACCCCACTGCCGCCGCTGACTCGCAATGCCCCCGCTCACCCCCCACTCCCTTGCTTACCCCAATGCCTCTGCTAGCCCCCACTGCCCCCGCTCACCAGACAATGCTGCCACTCACCCCCACTGACCCCGCTCACCCCGCAATGCCTCCGCGCACTCCACAATGCCCTTGCTCACCCCTTGCTGCCCCCACTCACCCCCACTGCCCCACTACCCCCATTACCCCAACTTACCCTGCAATGCCCTCACTCACCCCACAATGCCGCCGCTCACCCCGCAATGCCTCTGCTCACCCCACATTGCCTCAATACCCCACTCTTCTTGCACTGCTCCTGCACAGCCCCACTCACCAATGCCCCCGCTCACCCCGAACAGCCACTGCTCACCCCCTTCTTGCACAGCCACCGCTCACCCCTCCCTTGCACAGCCACTCGCTCAACCCCTTGCATAGCTCTGCTCGCCCCCAATGCCCCCGGTTACCCTCCAATGCCCCCGCTTACCCACCAATGCCCTCACTTATCCCCAATACACCCACTCATCCTGCACAGCCACCACTCACCACCCCATGACCCCACCCCTCCCACACAGCCACCGCTCACCCACTCATTCCCCCGCTCACTCCACACAGCCCCTGCTCACCCACAAAAACCCCTGCTCACTTCCCACACATCTCCCGCTCACACCCCTCACAACCCACTCACCCCTAGAGAGCACATGCACACTAAATCACACGGACATTTAGGTATACAAAGACGGTGGCTGCATGACGCATCACACCGCACAATTACAGTAATTATAAGATTACATCGAAGGGGAACTTGGTGGGAGCTAATAAAGTGGATAACGAGGTGTCTCTGTCTATTTTTTATGTAATAAAGGATTTATCTCATTGTTGTGTTTTTTTCCTCTTTACTGAAAGTATTGCTAATGGCAATAATTAGCAATAGGGCATTGACACCAGCTACCAAAAAATGCTGACATCAACCCCTTTATTATCCAGTCTGCCATCGCTACACGGCATCTGCAAGAGACGGGTAACCGCCAGTTTTGGCGTCTGTAATGGAGGCGCCAATTCTGGGGCGGCTGTTGCCTGCAATTTTCAGTGTTGGGGCCTAGAATGCTTGGGCCACACCATGCTGAAAATTATAGTTTCCAGCTGCCTGGGTTACCTTGGCTAGCAACAGAAAACACAGTGAAGCCCACGGCAAAAAAATAGTGCTCCCCTGTATTTTTCTTGGCCTACACATTTTTGACCAAGATTTTAAACACTTTATTAATACAAAAAAACTCAGGTTTTCAAGTAAAATTATATGTATTTACATACATTAAGAAAGAGTGGGGGGGGGGGTTAGAATCAAGGGACACAGGAGACACTGCCAGTGTTGTAATGTCACCACCCTCCCGATGCTATAGCTTCAGGTCAACATCTAGTATATTCAATATGTAATGTGAAATCTGGTGACAGATCTGTTCCAATTTAAACAACCTGTAGCTGGTTATAAGTGGAGCTTATTGATTATTGATTTACCCCAATGTTTCTCTACTTTCTGCTGTTGATCAGAGGTGGCCGCTCTCTCATCATAACACACCCTGTACCTGCAGGTCATCTAGGCTTTATGTAATACAATCCTTGATGCACAGGTACATTATGGGGCCTTAAAACGTTAAATACCACAACCAACAGCAAAATGTTATTATCTAAATGTCGTGGTTTGGAGATCTTTATTAAAACGAGCACTTCAAAGAAATAATAGTAAATTAATCAGCACAACTGGATTTAAAAATGAAATAATGGTGACAGACCCAATAATAATTACATAGTGTATGAAAGCCACCTAATAAGATATTATTATTAATTTTCTATATATAATTCATTATTTTCTAGCTGTACGCATGTCAGAGAAGAACACAATATTACTTTCAATGGTCTCCAGGTTAGAGGCACAGCTCTACGAACTACAGGTGAGTTTCATGGGGAACGTCTTGTGTATTTGTCAAAAGTGAAGAGATTTTAGTTAAAGTTTTGCTTGTGGTCAAAAATTCTACCTCATTAAGTAGATTTGTGGCAGCTGATAAGAAATAAGAGACCCGAGATTAAAGGTCTAAGGCCGGCTTCACACTGCGTGTGTGATCCGATCCGTAGCTGTCCGCTTGAAGCAGACAGCCGCGGACCGGATCAGCACACAGGACTGGGGGCTATTAAGCCCCCCGATCCTGTGTGCAGTGCACGCAGTTCCTGCTGCTGATAGGTGAGGACTGCGGGCGCCGCGGCCCTGACCTGTCAGCGACTGCAGCTGCGAGCGCTGCACACAGGATGGGAGGGCATAATAGCCCCCAGTCCTGTGTGCTGATCCGGTCCGCGGCTGTCTGCTTCAAGCGGACAGCTACGGATCGGATCACACACGCAGTGTGAAGCCGGCCTAAGTGATGGTCATCCAACCGTTCATGCAGTCATTACATTTACTGATATAACTAACGACCCACAGAAAACTGGACACTTCCAAAATCAGTGCTTTACAGTATAAGAATATTGTACAAATGGTTTTCATGAGTTACAGGCATGTTTTTTTTAACCCGGTCAGATAACTCAGCTAGACACTTATTTGGCTGTCAATTCTGCCACTCGGCCATCAACATGTGAGGTTGACTGTTTTCACATTGATAAAGATGGAGAACCATGTGTCCTGATATCTCTGCTTGGGACTTTTCTCCTATCAGAAAAAAAGAACTTGACTAGTGATGAACGAGTGCAATTGTTACTATTTGCTACTCGCATCGATATTGTGGCATGTGTGCTATTCGTTACATTGTGAGGATTTGTGCACTCGCCTCGCAATATTCGAATTTCCCACCCGGCATGTTTGTAGTCTGATTTGCAGCCACTAAACATTATGGGCTTGTTAACCAATCACAGTAATGCCGCAGTCATCTTGGTTGTGGCATTACTGTGATTGGCTGGCCGTGGAGCATCATAGAGTCTATTAAAGCCCTGCCACCGCTATCTTGCATACGTTGCATCCAAAAATAGTGTAGTAGTATATGGAGAGAGCGAGCAGCTTCTAGGGAGAGTGTTTCAGACTTATATATAACACAAAAGCTCTTTTCAGAGCTTCATGAGTGTATACTAGGTAAGTGTAGGGAGTGTTTGTGGGAAGCAGAGTGTTTAAAGCAGTGTTCCAGAATCTACATATTACCAGAATACCACAGCTCTTTTCAGAGCTCAAACTACTGTGAACTACAAAAGCTCACTAATTTATACAGTCCTAGTGTGCTTCTCAAATGAGCAGTACTAGCCTTTAGTGCTGCCTGGTGTAAAGCACGCACAGGTTATTTTCCCCCCCTGTCATTTTTGGGGTGACATTTGCTTGGCTTGTGCCGTCAAAAGCTCACCAATTTATACGGTCCTAGTGTTCTTGTAAAATCCAAAGCAGTACTACAAGCATTTAGTGCTGCCTGGTATAAAGCACGCACTGGTCATTTTTACCCCTGTCATTTTAGCGGGTGACAGTTTGCTTGGTTTGTGACATGAAAAGCTCAACAATTTATACAGTCCTAGTGTGCTTGTAAAATCCAAAGCAGTATTAGCCTTTTGTGCTGCCAGGTATAATACATGCACTGGTCATTTATACCCCTGTCATTTTGGGGGTCAAAATTAGCTTGGCTTGGGCTGTCAAAAGCTCACAAGTATGTTACCAAAACCCAAAATGCTAACAAGGCACTTAGTCTGTGACAGGTCAGAAGAGGCTTGATGCATCCACTATGTTCCTGGAAAAATTTCCCGGTCTGGAACGTAAACATTTAACCATATAAAGATTCACGGCAAATTTATAAATGCATATCAATTTTATTGCACATAATCAGATCACACAGGCTTTTAAAACCATACCCTAAAACAACCCTAAGACAGTGTGGTTACAGCTTCATAATTACATTACAGGCTTAGATACCATAATGCAGTACAATCAAAGTTATGCCAGCATAAGATAAGTATATAGTAATCCAATGAATCCTGTGACTCCCCTTTTCCCCTACAATGTCCTCACTTGAGAACCAGGGATATGGGAGATACACTGTGAAGATTTCCAATATACATCTTATTGTACATTTGCCCTGATCAAAATTTACATGACCCCGTGAATTGTCTGCCTACCACGCCACACTGCCCAGCGCCTCAACGTTTCGCTCACCGCTTCGTCAGGAGGCCCTTGATATGCATTTATAAACCAGTTGGTGTTAAATTTGCCATGAATCTTTATATGGTCAATTGATGTGTTTGTAATTGTGCGGCTAGTGAATTAAAATGGGATAATGGATCCTAGAATTTTGTTAGTGACTACTGGAACATAAACATGTCTGGAAGCCAGAAGAGCGCAAGCAGATTCTGTCTTGGATGGCAGACAAGGCCTCTACTCATTTCTCAAGCAGCAACAAATCCACAGAGTCAAGTCTTGATGTGAGACAAAAGGTTGGCACATCCAATCCTCAACCTGGTCCTCCTTCCTCCCCTATCCTGAGTCACAGGAGACATATGACCCCAAGCTTGACCATTCCAAGGATCTCTTTTATACGTATCCTTTAGTTAGCTGTGGCCTCTCACTGTCCAGTAATCAATAGGGATGTGAGGATGCGGCAGGCACTAATGTGCAAATATTTGAGCACCCACGGCCAGAAGAAAGCCACTTTGAGCAATGTGATGTACTGTCTCAAGAGGTGGAGGATGATGATGATGAGACACCATTGCCATCAAGTTAAGCCCTTATTACCCAAGTGCCACCACCAGGCCCGCTGGGTGAGCCTGGTAAATCACCTGGAATTGGCGCTATTATAAATGTACTATTTTCAGGGGTGGCTGCGGGCTGCTATTCTTTAGCGTGTGCTGGCCCCAAAATAATGGGTCCTCACCTCACTGAGAATACCAGCGATCAGCTGCCTAGTTTTACCTTGACCGGCAATTAAAAATAGGACGGAGCCCATACATTTTTATTTTTGCAAGCCAAGGTAAAATTACGTAGCTGAGGGTGGTAGCTCGTAGCTGTCGTTTTTACTGGGCTAGACTTAAAAATACTGCGAAGCCCCGCACATTTTTTAAAATTTATTTAACTCCCTATGACGGCAGGTTGGTTGCCATACACCAATGTGTACGGCTACCAGCACAATCCCCGTCCAGATTGTGGACATGCACTCTGACTGCCAATCATATAGGTGCTCACAGAGTTTTTGTGTCTGTGATTGGCTGTTTGCCGGTCAGTGCAGTGAATATGTAAGTAGCTTAATGGGCGGCCCGTAAGTAGCATCGGGAGTCTGGTAAGACTAATATACCTGTTCTACTATCTATCTATCTATCTATCTATCTATCTATCTATCTATCTATCTATCTATCTTCACTAGGTCCTGTCACTCAGAGCAGACAGCTCAGCTGTATGGCAGAATAGTATGCAGACAGTCTACATTATGTCTGCATACTGTTCCCATGTAGTTTGTGCACGTTGTTATTCATCTCTGCCTTTTTACAGCCATCCAGACCTCATTGCTATTCGGTTACAGTGTCTTTTTACTTTGGTTATACTGTGCCTGCCAGTCACAGTAATGCCATTATTAAAGATGAATATGGCAATACTATGACTGGCAAGCAATCACAGTATGTTTATTGGCTGAAAGTCAGTCAGCAAACATGCTAGGCAGCTAACTCGAATATCAAAAGTGAAATCCAAAACACTCGCAGAGGACCGAGTATGGCGAATACCGTACTACTCATGCGAGTAGCGAATAGTAATGAGTAAACTTGCTCATCACTAGGGAGAATTAGTGAGCATCAGAAGGCAGTAGCTGAATACCAGCTTTAACATGCCTATCAGATTAACACTCAGCCACCACACATAACTGTCAAGTGGGTGTGGATTGCTGATATTTGTGAGGCTCTTGAGAACTTTGAATACTGCACCGAGATCGTGAACGGTGATGAGGCTATTATGAGCATAACCGTCCTACTGCTCTGTCTGTTGAAATGAGCGCTGCATAATCTGAAACAGGAAGCTTTGAGTGCCCAGCAGGTGGCTATGGAGCCAGATTTTCCAATGGATGATACAACACAGCCCAGCCAATATTTTCAGACAACATTGGGTGATGATGAAGAAAACGAGGAGGAGGATGAGGAGGAAGAGGACCTATTTTTCTGTACTACAGAAGGGACTCCCAGCCCTAGCTTCATGTCTGTCCAGCATGGATGTGCTGGAGAGAAGGTGGTGGAGGGGGAAGCGAGTTAGAGTGAGGAGAGGATGGGTATTGTTCTTCCTGGTGGGGGCACAGAACCTTTGCCTGTTTGCTGCTTGGCCCGCATGGCACAGTTCATGTGTAACTGTCTGTCCCAAGACCCTCCTGTAATCCATATTTTTGCCACCAACCTATACTACTGGTTGGTCACCCTTCTCAACCTGCGGTACAAGGAGAAATTTCCTTCTCTCCTTTTGGAGTCAACAAAGGTTTGCAGAATGGAATCCTTCAAGAGGGTCATTGTAGATCAGTTGCTACCAACAGTATCAGTTTACCAACACATAAGCGACAGCTGAGTTTGTTTGCAGCGTTCTCTTGCACAAAGCACTTGCCCTTTTTTTGTTTACTGGTTTCATGTCAGGCAGATCAGGAGATTAATGTGACTTATTATTCACCGGCCACTTGTATGAAATAAGTACTGTTCTGTAATTAATTGATATGATAACCTACATGGTATGGAGACTATGAATTAGATGTATTTGACCTGGTACATACCTAGCACTGTTGCATATTAATATTGTATCTGCACTAAAAACCTTATAAATACCTTGTATCCGTTACCTTTTTGACTTATATCTATGTTTGTGGATGTTGTAATAAAACATGTTATCCCTTTTGCATTATCAACTACTGTCCTCTCTTCTTTAACATGTTGCATTTGTAGTTGTGCAATTCATTCTTTAGCAAAATTAATTTCCAGCTTAAAGTAATCATTCTAATGTCATGCACAGCGTGGTCTCTTTCAAAATGAAGTTGCTGGAAGCTCTAAAGTTCATTCAGACTGTCGTGTTTAGCTTTTCCAGGACAGAGGTGTAATTATCATAAGTCTCTTTATAAGATTGATATAGTATGCACAATGGTTCCAGGGCTCCCTCTAGTAGTAACTCATGAGAAGCAGATGTAGATATAGCGGGTATGTACTCAGCATCTTTTGCTATAGGAAAGACACATTGCAAGCAATTTCACATTATGCAATCTCTAAATTCTCCTTAGCTTTCCATGTGGGTTTGGTTAATCGTTTAGCTCTTTCACTAGAAGCAGTACGTGCAGTTCTAATCTGGCAGAGACTGTGAAGTTTTAGCTTCAACCATGAGTTCCAGCAGGAAGTGCAAGGGTGGGGTATTTTGTGCTACTTGCAGAGTTTAGCAGAGAGGACAATATTCAGGGATGGCTTCAGACACAATGATACCTTGCTGTTAAGACCAAGTGCTTGGCAGTGTGTTTGAAGACTGTATGTAAGCTGATCTGGCTTTACAGCTGTAGCTGGAAGATGTCTCTTTCACTGGGCTGTAAACACAAACGATTCTTTACTCACTGTGAAGATAAAACATCCTTTTTATTATTCTGGCTGTTCAATACACTGCAGTATTAGGTGCCTGAACTATAATTTCTTCTGATATTCATATGGACCGTTATTCACGTGCATGTAAAGCGTCCCCAGATAGTTTAACTCAGTCACAAAGACATTGAAAGAATCCTGGAGAAGTGCTAATGCTTTTCACTGAAAATCGTGTATTGATGATGTACAATGCAGCAGGTAAAGAGGGTGATTCTTCAAGAGTGGCGAAACATGTTTCTAACTAAAATGGCTGCAGAATGATTACATGGGGAAGAAGAGAGGGGAAAACTGACATCACAGAAGCTACAGGGAGAGGGAAGGAACAAAATACCAATAAGCATTGCTTCTGCCTAGAAACAGAGAAAATGCAATACACAGCAAAAAAAAACACAGAATGATTCCCAATCATGGGACAGCGTCATTGTAGATATTAACTGTGCATACAACATCATTGTAGATGTTAACTGTGCGTATGGCGTTATTGTAGAGAATATCTGTGTCTACAATGACATTGTAGATATTAGTTTTTTTTAATGTTTTCCCCAACACCAGAGTGGCTGCAGTCACCGCTCACTATCCTCTGCCCCAGCACCATCGTGGCTGCAGTCGCCACTCACTATTCTTTATCCCAGCACCATTGTGGGTGCAGTCACCGCTCACTATCCGTTATCCCAGCACCATTGTAGCTGCAGTCACCACTCACTGTCCGTTATCCCAGCACCATTGTGGCTGCAGTCACCACTCACTATCCGTTATCCCAGCACCATTGTGGCTGCAGTCACCGCTCACTATCCGTTATCTCAGCACCAATGTGGCTGCAGTCACCACTCACTATCCGTTATCCCAGCACCATTGTGGATGCAGTCACCACTCACTATCCGTTATCCCAGCACCATTGTGGGTGCAGTCACCACTCACTATCCGTTATCCCAGCACCATTGTGGGTGCAGTCACCTCTCACTATCTGTTATGCCAGCACCATTGTGGGTGCAGTCACCGCTCACTATCCGTTATCCCAGCACCATTGTGGCTGCAGTCACCACTCACTATCCATTATCTCAGCACCATTGTGGCTGCAGTCACCACTCACTATCTGTTATCCAGGGACCATTGTGGCTGCAGTCACCATTCACTATCTGTTATCCCAGCACCATTGTAGCTGCAGTCACCACTCACTATCCGTTATCCCAGCACCATTGTGGCTGCAGTCACCACTCACTATCCGTTATCCCAGCACTATTGTGGCTGCAGTCACCGCTCACTATCCGTTATCCCAGCACCATTGTGGCTGCAGTCACCACTCACTATCCGTTATCCCAGCACTATTGTAACGCTGGTGGTCTGGTGTCTTGGTTCCCTCGGCGTTACTGCGCTTTCACCCAATGCTCCTTCCCCCCCTGACCAGCTGGGAGACTGTAGTATGTTACCTGGATAGGATTCTGCTCAGTTCCCAGCTCCGCTGCGTAGCTGCACATGTGTTGTAGTGTCAGTGCTCCGCTGTTTACCTCTCATGTGTGGATCCTGGCTCCCGCTGCGGAAACTATCCGCGGGTTGTGAGGTCCTCTGCAGCTGGTGCATGACTTTCCACGTGTGTCTAGGCTTGCAGCCGCTGCCAGGTGCTCTGGGCATCGGTTCCTGTGCTGGCTATGCTGTATGGGTTCTGACTGTGCCTAGGGTGCGCGCCGCCACACCTTCCCCAGTTTAGTAAGATGGAGGGTGTGCGCTTGAATTGCTGTCCCCAGCCTATAGCTGAGGGTCAGCTCCTATTTAAAGTTCCTCTTCCCTGTTGGGCGTCGCCAGAGCCTCTCATTAGGTTTCTTAACCTAGCCCAGTGTGTTTGGTCCAACATGCTGCTCCTGGTCTGCCTTGTCTACAGCTCCTGTTCTGCCTGCTACCAGTTCGGGGAAAGCTGATGTCTGTGTCCCTGGACCCGTCTTGTCTCTGTTGGTGCCAACGTCCTTGTCTTGTTCCTGCTTGTGTCTTGCTGTTCCCGGTCTGGAGCCGTGTCCGTTGCATGGAGTCCAGACGTCCTGACTGTCGGTGTCCAAGATGGACCTGAGGTTCTGCCTGGTGTCCGTGCCTGGTGTCCGAGATGATCCCGAGGTTCCGCCTGGTGTCCGAGATGGTCCTGAGGTCCTGCCTGATGATGTCTTGCCTTGTGTCCGAGATGACCCCGATGTCTTGCCTGGTGTCCGAGATGACCCCGATGTCTTGCCTGGTGTCCGAGATGACCCTGAGGTTCCCGCCTGGTGTCCGAGATGACCCTGAGGTTCCCGCCTGGTGTCCGAGATGACCCTGAGGTTCCCGCCTGGTGTCCGAGATGACCCTGAGGTTCCCGCCTGGTGTCCGAGATGACCCTGAGGTTCCCGCCTGGTGTCCGAGATGACCCTGAGGTTCCCGCCTGGTGTCCGAGATGACCCTGAGGTTCCCGCCTGGTGTCCGAGATGACCCTGAGGTTCCCGCCTGGTGTCCGAGATGACCCTGAGGTTCCCGCCTGGTGTCCGAGATGACCCTGAGGTTCCCGCCTGGTGTCCGAGATGACCCTGAGGTTCCCGCCTGGTGTCCGAGATGACCCTGAGGTTCCCGCCTGGTGTCCGAGATGACCCTGAGGTTCCCGCCTGGTGTCCGAGATGACCCTGAGGTTCCCGCCTGGTGTCCGAGATGACCCTGAGGTTCCCGCCTGGTGTCCGAGATGACCCTGAGGTTCCCGCCTGGTGTCCGAGATGACCCTGAGGTTCCCGCCTGGTGTCCGAGATGACCCTGAGGTTCCCGCCTGGTGTCCGAGATGACCCTGAGGTTCCCGCCTGGTGTCCGAGATGACCCTGAGGTTCCCGCCTGGTGTCCGAGATGACCCTGAGGTTCCCGCCTGGTGTCCGAGATGACCCTGAGGTTCCCGCCTGGTGTCCGAGATGACCCTGAGGTTATCGCCTGGTGTCCGAGATGACCCTGAGGTTCCCGCCTGGTGTCCGAAATGACCCTGAGGTTATCGCCTGGTGTCCGAGATGACCCTGAGGTTCCCGCCTGGTGTCCGAAATGACCCTGACGTTCACGCCTGGTGTCCGTGATGTTCCGTGTCCATGATGTTCCGTGTCCTTGATGTGTGTTCTTGTTCAGTAAACGTTACTTTTTGCTATACCTGAAGTGTGCGGTGTCGTCTTGTCCTGCAGGTTACCACCTAGCCCACATGCTCAGCTGCCACAGAACCCGGTTGCTGTTCTTCCCTAGTCTGGGCAGGCCCGGGTCCCCCTGTGGTCCAGTGGGTCCACATTCCCCTTACCTCATGGGTCGCGAGCGCGACCGTGACAACTATTGTGGCTGCAGTCACTGCTCACTGTCCATTATCCCAGCACCATTGTAACTGCAGTCACCACTCACTATCCGTTATCCCAGCAGCATTATGGGTGCAGTCACCACTCACTATCCGTTATCCCAGCACCATTATGGGTGCAGTCACCACTCACTATCTGTTATCTCAGCACCATTATGGCTGCAGTCACCACTCACTATCCGTTATCCCAGCACCATTGTAGCTGCATTCACCGCTCACTATCCTTCGCCCCAGCACCATTGTGAGTGCAGTCACTGCTCACTATCCTTCGCCCCAGCACCAGCACAGTTGCAGTAATCGTTTGGTGTTTGACAGCACAACCTAAGGGGTTAACAGTGGTAGGCAGATTGCTGAAGAGATCAGCTGATATGTGTGGGAAATAATGCGAGATCAGCTCCTGAGCCTGCAACAAGGGGAAGGGGGCGAACCTAGGACATACAGCTATGTTCTAGATCGATAAGGGGATAAATATAAAGTAAAAAGAGGTACTGTATATTATATCTTGCTTTTGTCTTATTTAGATGTTATTCAACAAGAGCATGTATGAGGAGCCTAAATCCCGACCAGAAACCTCTCAAGCATCTGAAATGAGCGAAGAACAAGAACTAGAAAATAATATAACAGTCAAAAAGAGAAGAGGTAAGTGTGAGAATCACCTCCATGTGTGTTGTCGGTCAGGGGGAAAGAATTCATGTGGGGTAGATGTTACCTGTCAGTGCTGGGATTGTCACAGGTATGATGCCTGACAATGATTTGGTGACTGTACTGGTCACAGTGACTGTACAGTAGTATCATGTAACAAATATGATGTAATATGTATGGCATGGTGGCTCAGTGGTTAGCGTACAGCATGGTGGCTCAGTGGTTAGCACTGCAGTCTTACAGCCCTGTAATGCACTATGGACGAAATAGCGCTATATAAGTGATCAAATATTATTACTAGATGTGGACCCGATGTTAATATATCAGGAGGGTGGTGACAACACAATGGGCACAGGCTCTGTAATGCTGGGACGGTAGCTGTCTCTCTCCACTGTGCGCTTTTCCCTGTTCATCTCTCTCCCCATGTGCTGTCTCTCTTCCCCCTGTGCTCTTTCCTTTGACTTGTCTCCCCTCCGTGCGCTGTCTTCTTCATTCATCTGCTCTCTCACTTGCCTGTGCCCCCCTGAGCACAATGTCTGTCACCCTTTGTGTGCTGTCTCTGTCCCCCTTTGTGTGCTGTCTCTGTCCCCTGTGCCCTCGCTCCATCCCCGGTGCGCTCTCTCTGCTTTCCCCATGCACTCTCTCTCTCTGCCCCCTGTACGCTCGTCTCTACTCTCTCTGTCCCCCTTGCAGAGATCTGGAGATGGGAGGAGAGTGTGCGGAGAGCATGAGAGGTAAGTGGAGTGTGCAGAGACCGGGAGAGCGGAGCGTGCAGAGATCAGAAGAGGGGAGGGGAGCGGGCAAGTGAGGATCGGGAGAGGAAAGTGCGGAGATCGAGAAACAGGAGAGGAGCGGAGCATGCGGAGACCGGAGATGGGAACAGAATGTGCGGAATCCAGGAGAGGGGAGAGGAGGGAAGTGTGCAGAGATCGAGTGTGGGGTGCAGAGTGTGTGGAGACCAGGACCAGGAGAGAGAAGAGCATGCAGAGACCAGTGGAGGGGAGCATGTGGAGACCGGGACTAAGGGAGAGGAGCAGAGCATGCAGAGACCAGGACCAGGGAAGCGGGGTGTGCAGAGACTAGGACCGGGGCAGGGGAGCATGCTGAGACTGGGGGAGCTGTAATAATAATAATTGGAAGGCAATGGCTAGCACTCGAGTTAGTGAGGTTAACGGTGCAAGTCAAAGGAACCAAAAGTTCCACAGTTAATGGTTATAGGAATCACTGCACACGTACAAGAGAAATAGTGCTTTTTCGTGAGAATTTTATTTATAGTGTTTGTTCACTGCGACAAGGTTATGACGTTTCGGCCCAGTATGGGCCTTGATCACATGGTCGCTTGATTTGGATGAAACTAAGATATGACCCTTAGGAACTGCTTTCTGTGGTAGTTTTGCAGGGTAAAACCCCAAGGGCCATATCTTGGTTTCATCCAAATCAAGCGACCATGTGATCAAGGCCCATACTGGGCCGAAACGTCATAACCTTATCGCAGTGAACAAACACTATAAATAAAATTCTCACGAAAAAGCACTGTTTCCCTTGTACGTGTGCAGTGATTCCTATAACCAGTAATAATAATAATAATACCTGCTCTCTGTGCTCTCCCACTACTTGTCTTCTAAAGGACCTTTTATGATTTCACAGTCATTTGATCTGTGACTCTGCCCATGACAGTGACATCACCACTGGTCTTATATGTAATGAGAGGCGCAGAGGTGATTTGGAGGTGTGCACTGAGAGGTAGGAGGGGAGTGGGAGACGGGAGGGGGCGACATATGCAGCGTCAGGTGTTGTTTGTCGCTTCCAGCTTTCATTTTATTTGGACTCCCATCACTTGGGTGTCTGAACATGGCGACCAGAACTTGTTCTGTCCTCTGACCAATCAGAGGATAGGAGGACACCCTGACGGCCGAAGTTGATGACAGATGGGACAGGGCAATTATATAAAAAGATATTATTATTATGTAGGCCCATTTCTTACATTATATTTATTACTCATAGGTTCCATCTTCCGCTGGCTGAGACAATACAGAAAATTCAAAAATAAAGTAACACCTGAAAAAGACGAAGCGCAAAAACCAAAGAGTAAAAAGCAGGAAGGAACATCTGGAAGGAGCAATGAACAAGAACAACAAAATGAAGAAGGAGGAACATCTGGAAGGAGCAATGAACAAGAACAAAAAAATGAAGAAGGAGGAACATCTGGAAGGAGCAATGAACAAGAACAAAAAAATGAAGAAGGAGGAACATCTGGAAGGAGCAATGAACAAGAACAAAAAAATGAAGAAGGAGGAACATCTGGAAGGAGCAATGAACAAGAACAAAAAAATGAAGAAGGAGGAACATCTGGAAGGAGCAATGAACAAGAACAAAAAAATGAAGAAGGAGGAACATCTGGAAGGAGCAATGAACAAGAACAAAAAAATGATAAAGTCAAAAAGAGAGGAGGTAAGTGTGAGGATCACCTCCATGTGTGATGTCAGACAGTGAGAAGAATTAATGTGGGGTAGATGTTATCTATCAGTACTGGGATTGTCACATGTATGATAGATAACAATGATCCCGCACCTCTGTATGGAGAAGATTCTTCAGCTGACCGGCCACAGTCACTGTACAGTAGTATCATGTCATATGGAGTCCTATCACTTATATTATATTTTCTTGTCGTAGGTTTCACCTTCCATTGGCCCAAGAAGAAGACCCAAAATAAGTAAAACAACAGTTAACATCTAATGGCCATAATATGTAAAGTGGCCATAATATATAAAGTAGATAAATAGATTAGTAGATAGATAAATAGATAAGATAGATTTGTAAATAAATAAATGGATTAATGATAGTTGATAGGATAGATATAAGGATAAATAGATGGTTTGATGAATAGATAGGATAGATATATAGATTTATAAATAAAAGCAAAAAATGGACTGCAGCACATCCTTTTCAGTGATACATGTGGATTTATTCCTGGACTGCGACGTTTCAAGCCTTGGCTTGAGAAAGGCTGTCATAGAGCCGAAATGTCGCAGTCCAGGAATAAATCCACATGTATCACTGAAAAGGATGTGCTGCAGTCCATTTTTTGCTTTTATCTGATAATACCTTGGTGATGGTAGGACAAGCTTGCACCCGTTTTATGTAATATAGTGCTGTTCCAATTTTTTTATATTCTAGATTTATAAATAGGTATATTAATAAATAGGATATATAGGTGTATAGATAATAGATGGATGGATGGATGGATGGATAGATTAGATGGATGGATGGATAGATGGATTGATGGATATATGGATAGATAAGGCGGCCGTCACACGCAACGATTTCTTGCCCGATATCGTTTAAGCGATCTCCTTTTTGATCGCTTAAGCGATATCGGGCAAGATATCGTTGCATGTAATCAAGCGATTTACGATGTGAAATCGCTTGATCGTGACATCGCTGATCTGAGCTCCGGAGCTCAGATCTAGCGATGAACGATTTCACGATCTCCTTCATCGTGGTGTATGACACCACGATGAACGATCTCCCAGCGGCAGAGCCTATGCTGGGAGATGGTAACTATGGTACACGTCGGGTAACTAAGCGACGTGCGGCCCTAGTTACCCGATGTGTACCATAGTTACCAGCAAGATCGCGGATCCACATCGCTGGTGAGTCTGTCTGTGTGACAGCTCACCAGCGATGTGAGCGATATTGTAAGCGATCGCGCGTGCACGTGATCGCTTACAATATCGCTAGAGATATCTCAGCGTGTGACGGCCGCCTTAGATGGATGGATAAGTGGATGGATGGATAGATTAGATAGATGGATGGATGGATAGATTAGATGAATAGATTAGATAGATGGATGGATAGGTGGATGGATGGATAGATTAGATAGATGGATGGATGGATAGATTAGATTAATAGATTAGATGGATGGATGGATAGATTGGATGGATGGATGGATGGATAGATTAGATGAATAGATTAAGCGGCCGTCACACGCACAGATATCTTGCCCGATATCAGTTAAGCGATCTCCTTTTTGATCGCTTAAGCGATATCGGGCTTAAAATCGATGCATGTAATCAAGCGATTTACGATATTAAATCGCTTGATCGTGACATCGCTGATCTGAGGTTCGGTTCTCAGATCTAGCGATGATCGATTTCACGACCTCCTTCATCGTGGTGTATGACACCACGATGATCCATCTCCCAGCGGCAGAGCCTATGCTGGGAGATGGTAACTATGGTACACGTCGGGTAACTAAGCGACGCGCGGCCCTAGTAACCCGATGTGTACCATAGTAACGAGCGAGATCGCGGCTCCACATCGCTGGTGAGTCTGTCTGTGTGACATCTCACCAGCGATGTGAGCGATATTGTAAGCGATTGCGCGTGCACGTGATCGCTTACAATATCGCTAAAGATATCTGTGCGTGTGACGGCCGCTTTAGATAGATGGATGGATAGGTGGATGGATAGATTAGATAGATGGATGGATAGATTAGATGAATAGATTAGATAGATGGATGGATAAGTGGATGGATGGATAGATTAGATAGATGGATGGATGGATAGATTAGATGAATAGATTAGATAGATGGATGGATAGGTGGATGGATGGATAGATTAGATAAATGCATGGATGGATAGATTAGATTAATAGATTAGATGGATGGATAGATTGGATGGATAGATTGGATGGATGGATGGATGGATGGATAGATTAGATGAATAGATTAGATAGATGGATGGATAGGTGGATGGATGGATAGATTAGATAGATGGATGGATGGATAGATTAGATTAATAGATTAGATGGATGGATGGATAGATTGGATGGATGGATGGATGGATGGATAGATTAGATAGATGGATGGATGGAT
Source organism: Allobates femoralis (assembly GCA_033576535.1). Classification (NCBI taxonomy): domain Eukaryota; kingdom Metazoa; phylum Chordata; class Amphibia; order Anura; family Aromobatidae; genus Allobates; species Allobates femoralis. The sequence continues at coordinate 4,596 of JARQOC010002370.1, read as the reverse complement.
AGATTAGATTAATAGATTGGATGGATGGATAGATTGGATGGATGGATAGATAGAAAAAAACAGGCAGCACTCAATACTTATTCCATTATGGACCCTTTAATCTGGCCACAAGTGTGTGATGTGATGTTTCAGTCCATAAAAGACTTTCCTCAAGCACGCACACTTGTGGCCAGATTAAAGGGTCCATAATGGAATAAGTATTGAGTGCTGCCTGTTTTTTTTTTTTATATTAACTTGCTGCAGTGGAGCAATTTTGAAGTTCATGTGCTGATTCTTGTTGCTTTACTTTCTAGATAGATAGAATAGATAGATAGATAGATAGTGTGGCAAGACAACTCGCTCGGCTGCATTCAGATGTAGACACTGGAATGTGTTCGGCTGCAGGTTTATTGTTACTGCATAAACCCAGCAGAATTGGGCACAAAAACAACGGAGCCTCACTGGCTTGAAAGGTAAAACAAAACAAAAAAAGAAAACGAGTATTCACAGTCCGTATGTGCACAGGTCCGCCTGTACTGGCTGCAGACTGCAGCTACTCCTTAGCTGAGCTCCACACTCTGGAGGCTGCACACTCCAGTCTCTCTAACCCAAGAAAAAAAAACAGCCTTGTGCTTTTCCTGTGGCTCAGCCACATCCTCAGGGAAGGTAGGGGGAATGACCTCCCGCCCTCTTAGTCACTGCCCTAAAACCACACACCCTTTTGAGACAAACCCCACAACACATAACATGCTGGGTAACTTTTACAGGTTTTAGGTCACACAGGCTAGTAACCTGCGTGAAACATACCTTCCCTCAACTACACAGCCAGTGATCGCGTCACAATAGATAGAAGGATAGATAGATATAAGTATAATCAATAAATGAAAAAATATGGAGCAGCACAACTGGTATATTGGTGCAAATCAGTCCAGCAAACCTTTTACTTGCTCCGTAATATAAATACAAAAAGACTGCAGCACTCAGGGACGAGTAGTGATGCCTTTTATTGGCCTTCAGAACACTCTGCGACGTTCAGCTCACAGGCTTTTTTTAGCTACTTTTTGTATATTTGATCTATCTTAGACTATTATTTTAGATGTCTGTCTGTCTGTCGTGTCTGTCTGTCGTATGTCCTGTCTGTCCTGGCGTCTGTTTGTCCTGTACCTTCTGTATCCTGTCTTATGTCCTGTCGTCTTTGTCCTTCTTCTAGTCTGTCGTGTCTCTCCTGTATGTCCGTTGTCTGTTCTTTCCTGTTGTCTGTATCCTGTTCTGCCCTGTCCTGTCTGTCCTGTTGTCTGTCTGTCCTGTTGTCCTGTTGTCCTGTCTGTCTGTCTGTCCTGTTGTCCTGTCTGTCCTGTCTGTCCTGTTGTCCTGTTGCCTGTTGCCTGTCTGCTGTCCTGTATGTCCTTTTCTGTCCTGTACTGTCCTGTCCTGTCTGTCCTGTCCTGTCTGTCTGTCTGTCTGTCTGTCCTGTTGTCCTGTCTGTCCTGTCTGTCTGTCCTGTCTCTGTCCTGTCTGTTCTGTCTGTCTGTTCTGTCCTGTCTTCTGTCTGTCTGTCTGTCCTGTCTGTTGTCTTCTGTCTGTCCTGTCTGTCCTGTCTCTGTCTGTCTGTCTGTCCTGTCTGTCTGTCCTGTCTGTCTGTCCTGTCTGTCTGTCCTGTCTGTCTGTCCTGTCTGTCCTGTCTTCCTGTCTGTTCCTGTCTGTCTGTCTGTCTGTTCCTGTCTTGTTCTGTCTGTCTGTGTCCTGTCCTGTCTGTCCTGTCTGACCTGTCTGTCTGTCTGTCCTGTCCTGTTGCCTGTCTGTCCTGTCTGTCCTGTCTTCTGTCCTGTCTGTCCTGTCTGTCTGTCCTGTCTGTCCTGTCTGTTCTGTCCTGTCTGTCCTGTCTTCTTCTGTCCTGTCTGTCTGTCCTGTCTGTCCTGTCTGTCTGTCTGTCCTGTCTGTCCTGTCTGTCTGTCTGTCCTGTCCTGTCCTGTCTGTCCTGTCTGTCTGTCTGTCTGGTTCCTGTCTGTCTGTTCTGTCGTCTGTCCTGTCTGTCCTGTCTGTCCGTCTGTCCTGTCCTGTCTGTCCTGTCTGTCTGTCCGTCTGTCCTCTGTCCTTCCGTCTGTCCGTCTGTCCTGTCTGTCCTGTCCTGTCTGTCCTGTCGTCTGTCTGTCCTGTCTGTCTGTCCTGTCTGTCCTGTCCTGTCCTGTCTGTCTGTCCTGTCTGTCTGTCCTGTCTGTCGCTGTCCTGTCTGTCTGTCCTGTCTGTCCTGTCTGTCCTGTCCTGTCTGTCTTCTGTCCTGTCCTGTCCTGTCTGTCCTGTCTGTCCGTCTGTCCGTCTGTCCTGTCTGATCCTGTCTTGACCTGTCTGTCCTGTCTGTCCTGTCTGCTGTCTTTTGTCTCTGTCCTGTCTGTCCTGTCTGTCTGTCTGTCCTGTCTGCCTGTCTGCCTGTCTGTCCTGTCCTGTTCTGCCTTCTGTCCTGTCCTGTCTGTCCTGTCTGTCCTGTCTGTCCTGTCTGTCCTGTCTGTCTGTCTGTCCTGTCCTGTCCTTTGTCCTGTCTGTCCTGTCCGTCCTGTCTGTCCTGTCTGTCCTGTCTGTCCTGTCTGTCCTGTCTGTCCTGTCTGTCTGTCTGTCCTGTCTGTCCTGTCTGTCCTGTCTGTCCTGTCTGTCTGTCTGTCGTCTGTCTTGCTGTCCTGTCTGTCCAGTCTGTCCGTCTTCCAGTCTGTCCGTCTGTCCGTCTGTCCTGTCCTGTCTGTCTATCCGTCTGTCCAGTCTGTCCGTCTGTCCAGTCTTCAGTCTGTCCGTCTGTCCGTCTGTCCTGTCCGTCTTGTCCTGTCCTGTCTGTCCTGTCCTGTCTGTCCTGTCCTGTCCTGTCTGTCCTGTCTGTCCTGTCCTGTCTGTCCTGTCTGTCCTGTCCTGTCTGTCCTGTCCTGTTCTGTCCTGTCTGTCCTGTGTCTGTCTGTCCTGTCTGCTGTCCTGTCTGTCGTCTGTCCTGTCTGTCTTGCCTGTCTGTCTGTCTGTCCTGTCTGTCCTGTCTGTCCTGTTCATGCTGTCCTGTCTACTGTCCTGTCTGTCTGTCCTGTGTGTCTGTCCTGTCTGTCCTGTCTGTCCTGTCCTGTCTGTCTGTCCTGTCTGTCCTGTCTGTCTGTCTGTCCTGTCCTGTCCTGTCCGTCTGTCCTGTCTGTCCTGTCCTGTCTGTCCTGTCCTTCGTCCTGTCCTGTCTGTCTGTCCTGTCTGTCCTGTCTGTCTGTCTGTCCTGTCTGTCCTGTCTGTCCTGTCCTGTCTGTCCTGTCCTGTCTGTCCTGTCTGTCTGTCTGTCCTGTCTGTCCTGTCCTGTCTGTCTGTCCTGTCTGTCCATGTCTGTCCTGTCCGTCTGTCCTTGTCTGTCCTGTCCTGTCTGTCCTGTCCTCTGTCCGTCTGTCCTGTCCTGTCTGTCCTGTCTGTCCAGTTGTCCTGTCGTCTGTCCTGTCCTGTCTGTCCTGTCCTGTCTGTCCTGTCCTGTCCTGTCCTGTCTTCTGTCTGTCTGTCCTGTCCTGTCTGTCCTGTCTGTCTGTCCTGTCTGTCTTCTGTCTGTCCTGTGTGTCTGTCTTCCTGTCTGTCCTGTCCTGTCGTCTGTCCTGTCTGTGTCCTGTCCTGTCCTGTCTGTCTGTCGTCCTGTTGTCCTGTCTGTCCTGTCCTGTGTCCTGTCCTGTCTGTCCTGTCCTGTCTGTCCTGTCCTGTGTCCGTCTGTCTGTCTGTCCTGTCCTGTTCTGTCCTGTCCTGTCTGTCCTGTCTGTCCTGTCTGTCCTGTCTGTCTGTCCTGTCTGTCCTGTCCTGTCTGTCTGTCCTGTCCTGTCTGTCCTGTCCTGTCTGTCCTGTCTGTCCTGTCGTCTGTCTGTCCTGTTGTCCTGTCCTGTTGTCCTGTCCTGTCTGTCTGTCTGTCCTGTCTGTCGCTGTCCTGTCTTCTGTCCTGTTCCTGTCCGTTGTCCTGTCTGTCCTGTCTGTCCTGTCTCCTGTCTGTCTGTCCTGTCTCTGTCTGTCCTGTCTGTCTGTCCTGTCTGTCTGTCCTGTCTCTGTCTGTCTTCGTCTGTCCTGTCTGTCCTGTCTCTGTCTGTCTGTCCTGTCTGTCTGTTCCTGTCCTGTCTGTCCTGTTCTGTCTGTCTTGTCTGTCTGTTGTTCCTGTCTGTCTGTCCTGTCCTTGTCTGTTCTGTCTGTCCTGTTGTCTGTCTGTCTGTCTGTTCTTTGTGTCCTGTCTGCTTTGCTGTTGTCCTGTCTGTCCTGTCCTGTTGTCCTGTCTGTCTGTCTGTCCTGTCTGTCTTTGTCTGTCTGTCTGTCTGTCCCGTTGTCTGTCTGTCTGTCTGTTGTCTGTTGCCTGTCTGTCCTGTCCTGTCCTGTCTGTCTGTCCTGTCTGTCCTGTCTGTCCTGTCTGTCCTGTCTGCTGTCCTGTCTGTCCTGTCTGTCCTGTTGCTGTCCTGTCTGTCTGTCTGTCTGTCCTGTCTGTCTGTCTGTCTGTCTGTCCTGTCTGTCTGTCCTGTCTGTCTGTCTGTCTGTCTGTCTGTCTGTCCTGTCCTGTCTGTCCTGTCTGTCTGTCTGTCTGTCTGTCTGTCTGTCTTCTGTGTCTGTCCTGTCTGTCCTGTCTGTCTGTCTGTCCTGTCCTGT